>CAMPDV010001226.1:0-122746 GCA_946699065.1 Loxodes magnus
TTTACTTAAATTTAATTTTATTGAAATTAAAATCAGTTTGACTTAAATTTAATTTTAGTTAAATTAAAATCAGTTTGACTTAAATTTAATTTTATCTGAATTAAGATCAGTTTGACTTAAATTTAATTTTTGTGTAAATTAAAATCAGTTTGACTTAAATTTAATTTTATTGAAATTAAAATCAGTTTGACTTAAATTTAATTTTATTGAAATTAAAATCAGTTTGACTTAAATTTAATTTTAGTTAAATTAAAATCAGTTTGACTTAAATTTCATTTTATTGAAATTAAAATCAGTTTGACTTAAATTTACATTTTATTGAAATTAAAATCAGTTTGACTTAAATTTAATTAAATTGAAATTAAAATCAGATTGACTTAAATTTAATTTTTGTGTAAATTAAAATCAGTTTGACTTAAATTTAATTTTATTGAAATTAAAATCAGTTTGACTTAAATTTCATTTTATTGAAATTAAAATCAGATTGACTTAAATTTAATTTTGTGTAAATTAAAATCAGTTTGACTCAAATTTAATTTTATTGAAATTAAAATCAGTCTGACTTAAATTTAATTAAATTGAAATTTAAATCAGTTTGAAATAAATTTAATTTAATTGAAATTAAAATCAGTTTAACTTAAATTTAATTTTATTGAAATTAAAATCAGTTTGAATTAAATTTAATTTTATTGATATTAAAATCAGATTGACTTAAATTTAAGTAAATTGAAATTAAAATCAGATTGACTTATACTTGATTCTATTGAAATTTAAATCAGTTTGACTTAAATTTAATTTTATTGAAATTAAAATCAGTTTGACTTAAATTTAATTTTATCTGAATTAAGATCAGTTTGACTTATACTTAATTCTATTTAAATTAAATTCAGTTTGACTTAAATTTACATTTTATTGAAATTTAAATCAGTTTGACTTAAATTTAATTTTATGTAAAATAAAATCAGTTTGACTTAAATTTAATTCTATTGAAATTAAATTCAGTTTGACTTAAATTTAATTTAATTGAAATTAAAATCAGTTTGACTTAAATTTAATTAAATTGAAATTAAAATCAGTTTGACTTAAATTTAATTTTATTGAAATTAAAATCAGTTTGACTTAAATTTAATTTAATTGAAATTAAATTCAGTTTGACTTAAATTTCATTTTATTGAAATTAAAATCAGTTTGACTTAAATTTAATTTAATTGAAATTAAATTCAGTTTGACTTAAATTTCATTTTATTGAAATTAAAATCAGTTTGACTTAAATTTAATTTTATTGAAATTAAAATCAGTTTGACTTAAATTTAATTTTATTGATATTAAAATCATTTTGACTTAAATTTCATTTTATTGATATTAAAATCAGTTTGACTTAAATTAATTTTAAGTCAATTAAAATCAGTTTGACTTAAATTTAATTAAATTGAAATTAAATTCAGTTTGACTTAAATTTAATTTTATTGAAATTAAAATCAGTTTGACTTAAATTTAATTTTATTGAAATTAAAATCAGTTTGACTTAAATTTAATTTAATTGAAATTAAATTCAGTTTGACTTAAATTTCATTTTATTGAAATTAAAATCAGTTTGACTTAAATTTAATTTTATTGAAATTAAAATCAGTTTAACTTAAATTTAATTTTATTGAAATTAAAATCAGTTTGACTTAAATTTAATTAAATTAAAATTAAAATCAGTTTGACTTAAATTTAATTTTATTGAAATTAAAATCAGTTTGACTTAAATTTAATTTTAGTTAAATTAAAATCAGTTTGACTTAAATTTAATTTTATTGAAATTAAAATCAGTTTGACTTAAATTTAATTTTATTTAAATTAAAATCATTTTGACTTAAATTTAATTTTATTGAAATTAAAATCAGTTTGACTTAAATTTAATTAAATTAAAATTAAAATCAGTTTGACTTAAATTTAATTTTATCTGAATTAAGATCAGTTTGACTTAAATTTAATTTTATTGAAATTAAAATCAGTTTGACTTAAATTTAATTTTATTGAAATTAAAATCAGTTTGACTTAAATTTAATTTTATTGAAATTAAAATCAGTTTGACTTAAATTTAATTTTATTGAAATTAAAATCAGTTTGACTTAAATTAATTTTAAGTAAATTAAAATCAGTTTGACTTAAATTTAATTTTAGTTAAATTAAAATCAGTTTGACTTAAATTTAATTTTTGTTAAATTAAAATCAGTTTGACTTAAATTTAATTTTATTGAAATTAAAATCAGTTTGACTTAAATTTAATTTTATTGAAATTAAAATCAGTTTGACTTAAATTTAATTTTATTGATATTAAAATCAGTTTGAAATAAATTTAATTTTATTGAAATTAAAATTAGTTTGACTTAAATTTAATTTTATTGAAATTAAAATCAGTTTGACTTAAATTTAATTTTATTGAAATTAAAATCAGTTTGACTTAAATTTAATTTTATTGAAATTAAAATCAGTTTGACTTAAATTTAATTTTGTGTAAATTAAAATCAGTTTGACTTAAATTTAATTTTATTGAAATTAAAATCAGTTTGACTTAAATTTAATTTTGTGTAAATTAAAATCAGTTTGACTTAAATTTAATTTTATTGAAATTAAAATCAGTTTGACTTAAATTTAATTTTATTGAAATTAAAATCAGTTTGACTTAAATTTAATTTTATTGAAATTAAAATCAGTTTGACTTAAATTTAATTTACAGTGAAATAAAATCAGTTTGACTTAAATTTAATTTTATTGAAATTAAAATCAGTTTGACTTAAATTTAATTTTATCTGAATTAAGATCAGTTTGACTTAAACGTAATTTAATTGAAATTAAAATCAGTTTAACTTAAATTTAATTTTATTGAAATTAAAATCAGTTTGACTTAAATTTAATTTTATTGAAATTAAAATCAGTTTGACTTAAATTTAATTTTGTGTAAATTAAAATCAGTTTGACTTAAATTTAATTTTGTGTAAATTAAAATCAGTTTGACTTAAATTTAATTTTATTGAAATTAAAATCAGTTTGACTTAAATTTCATTTTAAGTAAATTAAATTCAGTTTGACTTAAATTTAATTTTAGTTAAATTAAAATCAGTTTGACTTAAATTTAATTTTATTGAAATTAAAATCAGTTTGAATTAAATTTAATTTTATTGAAATTAAAATCAGTTTGACTAAATTTAATTTTATTGAAATTAAAATCAGTTTGACTTAAATTTAATTTTATTGAAATTAAAATCAGTTTGACTTAAATTTAATTTTAGTTAAGATAAAATCAGTTTGACTTAAATTTAATTTTATCTGAATTAAGATCAGTTTGACTTAAATTTAATTTTTGTGTAAATTAAAATCAGTTTGACTTAAATTTAATTTTATTGAAATTAAAATCAGTTTGACTTAAATTTAATTTTATTGAAATTAAAATCAGTTTGACTTAAATTTAATTTTATTGAAATTAAAATCAGTTTGACTTAAATTTATATTTTATTGAAATTAAAATCAGTTTGACTTAAATTTAATTTTATTGAAATTAAAATCAGTTTGACTTAAATTTAATTAAATTGAAATTAAAATCAGATTGACTTAAATTTAATTTTTGTTAAATTAAAATCAGTTTGACTTAAATTTAATTTTATTGAAATTAAAATCAGTTTGACTTAAATTTAATTTTATGTGAATTAAAATCAGTTTGACTTAAATTTAATTAATTGAAATTAAAATCAGATTGACTTAAATTTTATTTTATTGAAATTAAAATCAGTTTGACTTAAATTTAATTTAATTGAAATTAAAATCAGTTTGACTTAAATTTAATTTTATCTGAATTAAGATCAGTTTGACTTAAATTTAATTTTAAGTAAATTAAAATCAGTTTGACTTAAATTTAATTTTATTGAAATTAAAATCAGTTTGACTTAAATTTAATTTTAGTTAAATTAAAATCAGTTTGACTTAAATTTAATTTTATTGAAATTAAAATCAGTTTGACTTAAATTTAATTTTATTGAAATTAAAATCAGTTTGACTTAAATTTAATTTTATTGAAATTAAAATCAGTTTGACTTAAATTTAATTAAATTGAAATTAAAATCAGATTGACTTAAATTTAATTTTAAGTAAATTAAAATCAGTTTGACTTAAATTTAATTTTATTGAAATTAAAATCAGTTTGACTTAAATTTAATTTTATTGAAATTAAAATCAGTTTGACTAAATTTAATTTTATTGAAATTAAAATCAGTTTGACTTAAATTAATTTTATTGAGATTAAAATCAGTTTGACTTGACTTAATTTTATGTAAATTAAATTCAGTTTGACTTAAATTTAATTTTATTGAAATTAAAATCAGTTTGACTTGACTTAATTTTATGTAAATTAAATTCAGTTTGACTTAAATTTAATTTTATTGAAATTAAAATCAGTTTGACTTAAATTTAATTTTAAGTAAATTAAAATCAGTTTGACTTAAATTTAATTTTATTGAAATTAAAATCAGTTTGACTTAAATTATATTTTGTGTAAGATAAAATCAGTTTGACTTAAATTTATATTTTATTGAAATTAAAATCAGTTTGACTTAAATTTAATTTTATTGAAATTAAAATCAGTTTGACTTAAATTTAATTAAATTGAAATTAAAATCAGATTGACTTAAATTTAATTTTTGTTAAATTAAAATCAGTTTGACTTAAATTTAATTAATTGAAATTAAAATCAGTTTGACTTAAATTTAATTTTATTGATATTAAAATCAGTTTGACTTAAATTTCATTTTATTGATATTAAAATCAGATTGACTTAAATTTAATTTTGTGTAAATTAAAATCAGTTTGACTTAAATTTAATTTTATTGAAATTAAAATCAGTTTGACTTAAATTTAATTTTATTGATATTAAAATCATTTTGACTTAAATTTAATTTTAGTTAAATTAAAATCAGTTTGACTTAAATTTAATTTTATTGAAATTAAAATCAGTTTGACTTAAATTTAATTTTATTGAAATTAAAATCAGTTTGACTTAAATTTAATTTTAAGTAAATTAAAATCAGTTTGACTTAAATTTAATTTTAAGTAAATTAAAATCAGTTTGACTTAAATTTAATTTAATTGAAATTAAAATCAGTTTGACTTAAATTTCATTTTATTGAAATTAAAATCAGATTGACTTAAATTTAATTTTGTGTAAATTAAAATCAGTTTGACTTAAATTTAATTTAATTGAAATTAAAATCAGTTTGACTTAAATTTAATTTTATTGAAATTAAAATCAGATTGACTTAAATTTAATTGAATTGAAATTAAAATCAGTTTGACTTAAATTTAATTTTATTGAAATTAAAATCAGTTTGACTTAAATTTCATTTTATTGAAATTAAAATCAGTTTGACTTAAATTTAATTTTATTGAAATTTAAATCAGTTTGACTTAAATTTAATTTTATTGAAATTAAAATCAGTTTGACTTAAATTTCATTTTATTGAAATTAAAATCAGATTGACTTAAATTTCATTTCATTGATATTAAAATCAGTTTGACTTAAATTTAATTTTATTGATATTAAAATCAGTTTGACTTAAATTTCATTTTATTGATATTAAAATCAGATTGACTTAAATTTAATTTTGTGTAAATTAAAATCAGTTTGACTTAAATTTAATTTTATTGAAATTAAAATCAGTTTGACTTAAATTTAATTTTATTGAAATTAAAATCAGTTTGACTTAAATTTAATTTTATTGAAATTAAAATCAGTTTGACTTAAATTTAATTTTATTGAAATTAAAATCAGTTTGACTTAAATTTAATTTTATTGAAATTAAAATCAGTTTGACTTAAATTTAATTTTATTGAAATTAAAATCAGTTTGACTTAAACTTAATTTTATTGAAATTAAAATCAGTTTGACTTAAATTTAATTTTATTGAAATTAAAATCAGTTTGACTTAAATTTAATTTTATTGAAATTAAAATCAGTTTGACTTAAATTTAATTTTATTGAAATTAAAATCAGTTTGACTTATACTTAATTCTATTGAAATTAAAATCAGTTTGACTTAAATTTCATTTTATTGAAATTAAAATCAGTTTGACTTAAATTTAATTTTATTGAAATTAAAATCAGTTTGACTTAAATTTCATTTCATTGATATTAAAATCAGTTTGACTTAAATTTAATTTAATTGAAATTAAAATCAGTTTGACTTAAATTTAATTTTATTGAAATTAAAATCAGATTGACTTAAATTTAATTTTAAGTAAATTAAAATCAGTTTGACTTAAATTTAATTTTATTGAAATTAAAATCAGTTTGACTTAAATTTAATTTAATTGAAATTAAAATCAGTTTGACTTAAATTTCATTTTATTGAAATTAAAGGCAGATTGACTTAAATTTCATTTTATTGAAATTAAAATCAGATTGACTTAAATTTAATTTTGTGTAAATTAAAATCAGTTTGACTTAAATTTAATTTTATCTGAATTAAAATCAGTTTGACTTAAATTTCATTTTAAGTAAATTAAATTCAGTTTGACTTAAATTTAATTTTAGTTAAATTAAAATCAGTTTGACTTAAATTTAATTTTATTGAAATTAAAATCAGTTTGAATTAAATTTAATTTTATTGAAATTAAAATCAGTTTGACTTAAATTTAATTTTATTGAAATTAAAATCAGTTTGACTTAAATTTAATTTTATTGAAATTAAAATCAGATTGACTTAAATTTAATTTTTGTTAAATTAAAATCAGTTTGGCTTAAATTTAATTTAATTGAAATTAAAATAAGTTTGACTTAAATTTAATTTTATTGAAATTAAAATCAGATTGACTTAAATTTAATTTTATTGAAATTAAAATCAGTTTGACTTAAATTTAATTTTATTGAAATTAAAATCAGTTTGACTTAAATTTAATTTTATTGAAATTAAAATCAGTTTGACTTAAATTTAATTAAATTGAAATTAAAATCAGATTGACTTAAATTTAATTTTTGTTAAATTAAAATCAGATTGACTTAAATTTAATTTTTGTGTAAATTAAAATCAGTTTGACTTAAATTTAATTTTATTGAAATTAAAATCAGTTTGACTTAAATTTAATTTTGTGTAAATTAAAATCAGTTTGACTTAAATTTCATTTTATTGATATTAAAATCAGTTTGACTTAAATTTCATTTTATTGATATTAAAATCAGATTGACTTAAATTTAATTTACAGTGAAATTAAATTCAGTTTGACTTAAATTTAATTTTATTGAAATTAAAATCAGTTTGACTTAAATTTAATTTTATTGAAATTAAAATCAGTTTGACTTAAATTTAATTTTATTGAAATTAAAATCAGTTTGACTTAAATTTAATTTTATTGAAATTAAAATCAGTTTGACTTAAATTTAATTTAATTGAAATTAAAATCAGTTTGACTTAAATTTAATTTTATTGAAATTAAAATCAGTTTGACTTAAATTTAATTTTAATGAAATTAAAATCATTTTGACTTAAATTTAATTTTATGTAAATTAAAATCAGTTTGACTTAAATTTCATTTTATTGAAATTAAAATCAATTTAAATTAAATTTAATTTTATTGAAATTAAAATCAGTTTGACTTAAATTTAATTTAATTGAAATTAAAATCAGTTTGACTTAAATTTAATTTTATTGAAATTAAAATCAGATTGACTTAAATTTAATTGAATTGAAATTAAAATCAGTTTGACTTAAATTTCATTTTATTGAAATTAAAATCAGTTTGACTTAAATTTAATTTTGTGTAAATTAAAATCAGTTTGACTTAAATTTAATTTTATTGAAATTAAAATCAGTTTGACTTAAATTTCATTTTATTGAAATTAAAATCAGTTTGACTTAAATTTAATTTTATTGAAATTAAAATCAGTTTGACTTAAATTTAATTTTATTGATATTAAAATCAGTTTGACTTAAATTTAATTTTATTGAAATTAAAATCAGTTTGACTTAAATTTCATTTTATTGAAATTAAAATCAGTTTGACTTAAATTTCATTTCATTGATATTAAAATCAGTTTGACTTAAATTTAATTTTATTGATATTAAAATCAGTTTGACTTAAATTTCATTTTATTGATATTAAAATCAGATTGACTTAAATTTAATTTTGTGTAAATTAAAATCAGTTTGACTTAAATTTAATTTTATTGAAATTAAAATCAGTTTGACTTAAATTTAATTTACAGTGAAATTAAATTCAGTTTGACTTAAATTTAATTTTATTGAAATTAAAATCAGTTTGACTTAAATTTAATTTTATTGAAATTAAAATCAGTTTGACTTAAATTTAATTTTATTGAAATTAAAATCAGTTTGACTTAAATTTAATTTTATTGAAATTAAAATCAGTTTGACTTAAATTTAATTTTATTGAAATTAAAATCAGTTTGACTTAAATTTAATTTTATTGAAATTAAAATCAGTTTGACTTAAATTTAATTTTATGTAAATTAAAATCAGTTTGACTTAAATTTAATTAAATTGAAATTAAAATCAGATTGACTTAAATTTAATTTTATTGATATTAAAATCAGTTTGACTTTAATTTAATTTACAGTGAAATAAAATCAGTTTGACTTAAATTTAATTTTATTGAAATTAAAATCAGTTTGACTTAAATTTCATTTTATTGAGATTAAAATCAGTTTGACTTAAATTTAATTTTATGTAAATTAAAATCAGTTTGACTTAAATTTAATTTTGTGTAAATTAAAATCAGTTTGACTTAAATTTATATTTTATTGAAATTAAAATCAGTTTGACTTAAATTTAATTTTATTGAAATTAAAATCAGTTTGACTTAAATTTAATTTTATTGAAATTAAAATCAGTTTGACTTAAATTTAATTTTATTGAAATTAAAATCAGTTTGACTTAAATTTAATTTTATTGAAATTAAAATCAGTTTGACTTAAATTTAATTTTATGTAAATTAAAATCAGTTTGACTTAAATTTAATTTTATTGAAATTAAAATCAGTTTGACTTAAATTTAATTTAATTGAAATTAAAATCAGTTTGACTTAAATTTAATTTTATTGAAATTAAAATCAGTTTGACTTAAATTTAATTTTATTGAAATTAAAATCAGTTTGACTTAAATTTAAATTTATCTGAATTAAAATCAGTTTGACTTAAATTTAATTATATCTGAATTAAAATCAGTTTGACTTAAATTTAATTTTGTGTAAATTAAAATCAGTTTGACTTAAATTTAATTTTATTGAAATTAAGATCAGTTTGACTTAAATTTAATTTAATTGAAATTAAAATCAGTTTGACTTAAATTTAATTTTATTGAAATTAAAATCAGTTTGACTTAAATTTAATTTTAATGAAATTAAAATCATTTTGACTTAAATTTAATTTTATGTAAATTAAAATCAGTTTGACTTAAATTTAATTTTAATGAAATTAAAATCATTTTGACTTAAATTTAATTTTATGTAAATTAAAATCAGTTTGACTTAAATTTCATTTTATTGAAATTAAAATCAGTTTAAATTAAATTTAATTTTATTGAAATTAAAATCAGTTTGACTTAAATTTAATTTTATTGAAATTAAAATCAGTTTGACTTTAATTTAATTTTATTGAAATTAAAATCAGTTTGACTTAAATTTAATTTTATGTAAATTAAAATCAGTTTGACTTAAATTTAATTTTATTGAAATTAAAATCAGTTTGACTTAAATTTAATTTTATTGAAATTAAAATCAGTTTGACTTTAATTTAATTTTATGGAAATTAAAATCAGTTTGACTTAAATTTAATTTAATTGAAATTAAAATCAGTTTGACTTAAATTTAATTTTATTGAAATTAAAATCAGTTTGACTTAAATTTAATTTTATTGAAATTAAAATCAGTTTGACTTAAATTTAATTTTATTGATATTAAAATCAGTTTGACTTAAATTTCATTTTATTGATATTAAAATCAGTTTGACTTAAATTTAATTTTATTGAAATTAAAATCAGTTTGACTTAAATTTAATTTTGTGTAAATTAAAATCATTTTGACTTAAATTTAATTTTATTGAAATTAAAATCAGTTTGACTTATACTTAATTCTATTGAAATTAAGATCAGTTTGACTTATACTTAATTTAATTGATATTAAAATCAGTTTGACTTAAATTTAATTTTAGTTAAATTAAAATCAGTTTGACTTATACTTAATTTTATGGATATTAAAATCAGTTTGACTTAAATTTAATTTTATCTGAATTAAGATCAGTTTGACTTATACTTAATTCTATTGAAATTTAAATCAGTTTGACTTAAATTTAATTTTATTGAAATTAAAATCAGTTTGACTTAAATTTAATTTTATCTGAATTAAGATCAGTTTGACTTATACTTAATTTTATTGAAATTAAAATCAGTTTGACTTAAATTTAATTTTATGTAAATTAAAATCAGATTGACTTAAATTTAATTTAATTGAAATTAAAATCAGTTTGACTTAAATTTAATTTACAGTGAAATAAAATCAGTTTGACTTAAATTTAATTTTATTGAAATTAAAATCAGTTTGACTTAAATTTAATTTTATTGAAATTAAAATCAGATTGACTTAAATTTAATTTAATTGAAATTAAAATCAGTTTGACTTAAACTTAATTTTATTGAAATTAAAATCAGTTTGACTTAAATTTAATTTACAGTGAAATAAAATCAGTTTGACTTAAATTTAATTTTATTGAAATTAAAATCAGTTTGACTTAAATTTAATTTTATTGAAATTAAAATCAGTTTGACTTAAATTTAATTTTATTGAAATTAAAATCAGTTTGACTTATACTTAATTCTATTGAAATTAAAATCAGTTTGACTTAAATTTAATTTTATGTAAATTAAAATCAGTTTGACTTAAATTTAATTTTATTGAAATTAAAATCAGTTTGACTTAAATTTAATTTTATGTAAATTAAAATCAGTTTGACTTAAATTTAATTTTATTGAAATTAAAAACAGTTAGACTTAAATTTAATTTACAGTGAAATAAAATCAGTTTGACTAAAATTTAATTTTATTGAAATTTAAATCAGTTTGACTTAAATTTAATTTTATTGAAATTAAAATCAGTTTGACTTAAATTTAATTTTAGTTAAATTAAAATCAGTTTGACTTAAATTTCATTTTATTGATATTAAAATCAGTTTGACTTAAATTTAATTTTAGTTAAATTAAAATCAGTTTGACTTATACTTAATTTTATGGATATTAAAATCAGTTTGACTTAAATTTAATTTTATCTGAATTAAGATCAGTTTGACTTATACTTAATTCTATTGAAATTAAAATCAGTTTGACTTATACTTAATTCTATTGAAATTTAAATCAGTTTGACTTAAATTTAATTTTATTGAAATTAAAATCAGTTTGACTTAAATTTAATTTTATCTGAATTAAGATCAGTTTGACTTATACTTAATTCTATTGAAATTAAAATCAGTTTGACTTAAATTTAATTTTATGTAAATTAAAATCAGTTTGACTTAAATTTAATTTTATTGAAATTAAAATCAGTTTGACTTAAATTTAATTTTATTGAAATTAAAATCAGTTTGACTTAAATTTAATTTTATTGAAATTAAAATCAGTTAGACTTAAATTTAATTTACAGTGAAATAAAATCAGTTTGACTTAAATTTAATTTTATTGAAATTAAAATCAGTTTGACTTAAATTTAATTTTATTGAAATTAAAATCAGTTTGACTTAAATTTAATTTTATTGAAATTAAAATCAGTTTGACTTATACTTAATTCTATTGAAATTAAAATCAGTTTGACTTAAATTTAATTTTATGTAAATTAAAATCAGTTTGACTTAAATTTAATTTTATTGAAATTAAAATCAGTTTGACTTAAATTTAATTTTATGTAAATTAAAATCAGTTTGACTTAAATTTAATTTTATTGAAATTAAAATCAGTTTGACTTAAATTTAATTTTATTGAAATTAAAATCAGTTTGACTTAAATTTAATTTTATTGAAATTAAAATCAGTTTGACTTAAATTTAATTTTATTGAAATTAAAATCAGTTTGACTTAAATTTAATTTTAGTTAAATTAAAATCAGTTTGACTTAAATTTCATTTTATTGATATTAAAATCAGTTTGACTTAAATTTAATTAAATTGAAATTAAAATCAGATTGACTTAAATTTAATTTTATTGAAATTAAAATCAGTTTGACTTAAACTTAATTTTATTGAAATTAAAATCAGTTTGACTTAAATTTAATTTTATTGAAATTAAAATCAGTTTGACTTAAATTTAATTTTATTGAAATTAAAATCAGTTTGACTTAAATTTAATTTAATTGAAATTAAAATCAGATTGACTTAAATTTAATTTTATTGAAATTAAAATCAGATTGACTTAAATTTAATTTTGTGTAAATTAAAATCAGTTTGACTTAAATTTAATTTTATTGAAATTAAAATCAGTTTGACTTAAATTTCATTTTATTGAAATTAAAATCAGTTTGACTTAAATTTATATTTTATTGAAATTAAAATCAGTTTGACTTAAATTTAATTTTAGTTAAATTAAAATCAGTTTGACTTAAATTTAATTTTATTGAAATTAAAATCAGATTGACTTAAATTTCATTTTATTGAAATTAAAATCAGTTTGACTTAAATTTAATTTTAGTTAAATTAAAATCAGTTTGACTTAAATTTAATTTTATGGATATTAAAATCAGTTTGACTTAAACTTAATTTTATTGAAATTAAAATCAGTTTGACTTAAATTTAATTTTATCTGAATTAAGATCAGTTTGACTTATACTTAATTCTATTGAAATTAAAATCAGATTGACTTAAATTTAATTCTATTGAAATTAAAATCAGTTTGACTTAAATTTAATTTAATTGAAATTAAAATCAGTTTGACTTAAATTTCATTTTATTGAAATTAAAATCAGTTTGACTTAAATTTAATTTTAATGAAATTAAAATCAGTTTGACTTAAATTTAATTTTATCTGAATCAAGATCAGTTTGACTTATACTTAATTCTATGTAAATTAAATTCAGTTTGACTTAAATTTAATTTTATTGAAATTAAAATCAGTTTGACTTAAATTTAATTTTATTGAAATTAAAATCAGTTTGACTTAAATTTAATTTTATTGAAATTAAAATCAATTTGACTTAAACTTAATTTTATTGAAATTAAAATCAGTTTGACTTAAATTTAATTTTATTGAAATTAAAATCAGTTTGACTTAAATTTAATTTTATTGAAATTAAAATCAGTTTGACTTAAATTTAATTTTATTGAAATTAAAATCAGTTTGACTTAAATTTAATTTTATTGAAATTAAAATCAGTTTGACTTATACTTAATTCTATTGAAATTAAAATCAGTTTGACTTAAATTTAATTTTATGTAAATTAAAATCAGTTTGACTTAAATTTAATTTTATTGAAATTAAAATCAGTTTGACTTAAATTTAATTTTATGTAAATTAAAATCAGTTTGACTTAAATTTAATTTTATTGAAATTAAAAACAGTTAGACTTAAATTTAATTTACAGTGAAATAAAATCAGTTTGACTTAAATTTAATTTTATTGAAATTAAAATCAGTTTGACTTAAATTTAATTTTATTGAAATTAAAATCAGTTTGACTTAAATTTAATTTTATTGAAATTAAAATCAGTTTGACTTAAATTTAATTTTATTGAAATTAAAATCAGTTTGACTTAAATTTAATTTTATTGAAATTAAAATCAGTTTGACTTAAATTTAATTTACAGTGAAATTAGATTCAGTTTGACTTAAATTTAATTTTATTGAAATTAAAATCAGTTTGACTTAAATTTAATTTTATTGAAATTAAAATCAGTTTGACTTAAATTTAATTAAATTAAAATTAAAATCAGTTTGACTTAAATTTAATTTTATTGAAATTAAAATCAGTTTGACTTAAATTTAATTTTATTGAAATTAAAATCAGTTTGACTTAAATTTAATTTTATTGAAATTAAAATCAGTTTGACTTAAATTAATTTTATTGAGATTAAAATCAGTTTGACTTAAATTTAATTAAATTGAAATTAAAATCAGATTGACTTAAATTTAATTTTTGTTAAATTAAAATCAGTTTGACTTAAATTTAATTTAATTGAAATTAAAATAAGTTTGACTTAAATTTAATTTTATTGAAATTAAAATCAGATTGACTTAAATTTAATTTTGTGTAAATTAAAATCAGTTTGACTTAAATTTCATTTCATTGATATTAAAATCAGTTTGACTTAAATTTAATTTTATTGAAATTAAAATCAGTTTGACTTAAATTTAATTTTATTGAAATTAAAATCAGTTTGACTTAAATTTAATTTTATTGAAATTAAAATCAGTTTGACTTAAATTTCATTTTATTGAAATTAAAATCAGATTGACTTAAATTTAATTTTATTGAAATTAAAATCAGTTTGACTTAAATTTAATTTTATTGATATTAAAATCAGTTTGACTTAAATTTAATTTTATGTAAATTAAAATCAGTTTGACTTAAATTTCATTTTATTGAAATTAAAATCAGTTTGACTTAAATTTAATTTTATTGAAATTAAAATCAGATTGACTTAAATTTAATTTAATTGAAATTAAAATCAGTTTGACTTAAATTTAATTTAATTGAAATTAAAATCAGTTTGACTTAAACTTAATTTTATTGAAATTAAAATCAGTTTGACTTAAATTTAATTTTATTGAAATTAAAATCAGTTTGACTTAAATTTAATTTTATTGAAATTAAAATCAGTTTGACTTAAACTTAATTTTATTGAAATTAAAATCAGTTTGACTTAAATTTAATTTTATTGAAATTAAAATCAGTTTGACTTAAATTTAATTTTATTGAAATTTAAATCAGTTTGACTTAAATTTAATTTTATTGAAATTAAAATCAGTTTGACTTAAATTTCATTTTATTGAAATTAAAATCAGATTGACTTAAATTTAATTTTATTGAAATTAAAATCAGTTTGACTTAAATTTAATTTTATTGATATTAAAATCAGTTTGACTTAAATTTAATTTTATGTAAATTAAAATCAGTTTGACTTAAATTTAATTTTATTGAAATTAAAATCAGTTTGACTTAAATTTAATTTAATTGAAATTAAAATCAGTTTGACTTAAACTTAATTTTATTGAAATTAAAATCAGTTTGACTTAAATTTAATTTTATTGAAATTAAAATCAGTTTGACTTAAATTTAATTTTATCTGAATTAAGATCAGTTTGACTTATACTAAATTCTATTGAAATTAAAATCAGTTTGACTTAAATTTAATTTTATTGAAATTAAAATCAGTTTGACTTAAATTTAATTTTATTGAAATTTAAATCAGTTTGACTTATACTTAATTCTATTGAAATTAAAATCAGTTTGACTTAAATTTAATTTTATTGAAATTAAAATCAGTTCGACTTAAATTTAATTTTATCTGAATTAAGATCAGTTTGACTTATACTTAATTCTATTGAAATTAAAATCAGTTTGACTTAAATTTAATTTTATTGAAATTAAAATCAGTTTGACTTAAATTTAATTTTATTGAAATTAAAATCAGTTTGACTTAAATTTAATTTTATTGAAATTAAAATCAGTTTGACTTAAATTTAATTAAATTGAAATTAAAATCAGATTGACTTAAATTTAATTTTAGTTAAATTAAAATCAGTTTGACTTAAATTTAATTTTATTGAAATTAAAATCAGTTTGACTTAAATTTAATTTTATTGAAATTAAAATCAGTTTGACTTAAACTTAATTTTATTGAAATTAAATTCAGTTTGACTTAAATTTAATTTTATTGAAATTAAAATCAGTTTGACTTAAATTTAATTTTATTGAAATTAAAATCAGTTTGACTTAAATTGAATTTTATTGAAATTAAAATCAGTTTGACTTAAATTTAATTTTAGTTAAATTAAAATCAGTTTGACTTAAATTTAATTTTATTGAAATTAAAATCAGTTTGACTTAAATTTAATTTACAGTGAAATTAAATTCAGTTTGACTTAAATTTAATTTAATTGATATTAAAATCAGTTTGACTTAAATTTAATTTTAGTTAAATTAAAATCAGTTTGACTTAAATTTAATTTTATTGAAATTAAAATCAGTTTGACTTAAATTTAATTTTATTGAAATTAAAATCAGTTTGACTTAAATTTAATTTTATTGAAATTAAAATCAGTTTGACTTAAATTTAATTTTATTGAAATTAAAATCAGTTTGACTTAAACTTAATTTTATTGAAATTAAATTCAGTTTGACTTAAATTTCATTTTATTGAAATTAAAATCAGTTTGACTTAAATTTAATTTTATTGAAATTAAAATCAGTTTGACTTAAATTGAATTTTATTGAAATTTAAATCAGTTTGACTTAAATTTAATTTTATTGAAATTAAAATCAGTTTGACTTAAATTGAATTTTATTGAAATTAAAATCAGTTTGACTTAAATTTAATTTTAGTTAAATTAAAATCAGTTTGACTTAAATTTAATTTTATTGAAATTAAAATCAGTTTGACTTAAATTTAATTTACAGTGAAATTAAATTCAGTTTGACTTAAATTTAATTTAATTGATATTAAAATCAGTTTGACTTAAATTTAATTTTAGTTAAATTAAAATCAGTTTGACTTAAATTTAATTTTATTGAAATTAAAATCAGTTTGACTTAAATTTAATTTTAGTTAAATTAAAATCAGTTTGACTTAAACTTAATTTTATTGAAATTAAATTCAGTTTGACTTAAATTTAATTTTATTGAAATTAAAATCAGTTTGACTTAAATTTAATTTTATTGAAATTAAAATCAGTTTGACTTAAATTGAATTTTATTGAAATTTAAATCAGTTTGACTTAAATTTAATTTTATGTGAATTAAAATCAGTTTGACTTAAATTTAATTTTAGTTAAATTAAAATCAGTTTGACTTAAATTTAATTTTATTGATATTAAAATCAGTTTGACTTAAATTTAATTTTATGTAAATTAAAATCAGTTTGACTTAAATTTATATTTTATTGAAATTAAAATCAGTTTGACTTAAATTTAATTTTATTGAAATTAAAATCAGTTTGACTTAAATTTAATTTTATTGAAATTAAAATCAGTTTGACTTAAACTTAATTTTATTGAAATTAAATTCAGTTTGACTTAAATTTAATTTTATTGAAATTAAAATCAGTTTGACTTAAATTTAATTTTATCTGAATTAAGATCAGTTTGACTTAAATTTAATTTAATTGAAATTAAGATCAGTTTAACTTAAATTTAATTTTATCTGAATTAAGATCAGTTTGACTTAAATTTAATTTTATGGATATTAAAATCAGTTTGACTTAAATTTAATTTTATTGAAATTAAAATCAGTTTGACTTAAATTTAATTTTATCTGAATTAAGATCAGTTTGACTTATACTTAATTCTATTGAAATTAAAATCAGATTGACTTAAATTTAATTCTATTGAAATTAAAATCAGTTTGACTTAAATTTAATTTAATTGAAATTAAAATCAGTTTGACTTAAATTTAATTTTATTGAAATTAAAATCAGTTTGACTTAAATTGAATTTTATTGAAATTAAAATCAGTTTGACTTAAATTTAATTTTAGTTAAATTAAAATCAGTTTGACTTAAATTTAATTTACAGTGAAATTAAATTCAGTTTGACTTAAATTTAATTTTATTGATATTAAAATCAGTTTGACTTAAATTTAATTTTAGTTAAATTAAAATCAGTTTGACTTAAATTTAATTTTATTGAAATTAAAATCAGTTTGACTTAAATTTCATTTTATTGAAATTAAAATCAGATTGACTTAAATTTAATTTTATTGAAATTAAATTCAGTTTGACTTAAATTTAATTTTATTGAAATTAAAATCAGTTTGACTTAAATTTAATTTTATTGAAATTAAAATCAGTTTGACTTAAATTGAATTTTATTGAAATTTAAATCAGTTTGACTTAAATTTAATTTTATGTGAATTAAAATCAGTTTGACTTAAATTTAATTTTAGTTAAATTAAAATCAGTTTGACTTAAATTTAATTTTATTGATATTAAAATCAGTTTGACTTAAATTTAATTTTATGTAAATTAAAATCAGTTTGACTTAAATTTATATTTTATTGAAATTAAAATCAGTTTGACTTAAATTTCATTTTAAGTAAATTAAAATCAGTTTGACTTAAATTTAATTTTATTGAAATTAAAATCAGTTTGACTTAAATTTAGTTTTATTGAAATTAAAATCAGTTTGACTTAAATTTAGTTTTATTGAAATTAAAATCAGTTTGACTTAAATTTAATTTTATTGATATTAAAATCAGTTTGACTTAAATTTATATTTTATTGAAATTAAAATCAGTTTGACTTAAATTTATATTTTATTGAAATTAAAATCAGTTTGACTTAAACTTAATTTTATTGAAATTAAAATCAGTTTGACTTAAATTTAATTTTATTGAAATTAAAATCAGTTTGACTTAAATTTAATTTTATTGAAATTAAAATCAGTTTGACTTAAATTTAATTTACAGTGAAATTAGATTCAGTTTGACTTAAATTTAATTTTATTGAAATTAAAATCAGTTTGACTTAAATTTAATTTTATTGAAATTTAAATCAGTTTGACTTAAATTTAATTTTATTGAAATTAAAATCAGTTTGACTTAAATTTCATTTTATTGAAATTAAAATCAGATTGACTTAAATTTAATTTTATTGAAATTAAAATCAGTTTGACTTAAATTTAATTTTATTGATATTAAAATCAGTTTGACTTAAATTTAATTTTATGTAAATTAAAATCAGTTTGACTTAAATTTAATTATATCTGAATTAAAATCAGTTTGACTTAAATTTAATTTTATTGAAATTAAAATCAGTTTGACTTAAATTTAATTTTATTGAAATTAAAATCAGTTTGACTTAAATTTCATTTTATTGATATTAAAATCAGTTTGACTTAAATTTAATTTTATCTGAATTAAGATCAGTTTGACTTATACTTAATTCTATTGAAATTAAAATCAGTTTGACTTAAATTTAAATTTATCTGAATTAAAATCAGTTTGACTTAAATTTAATTTACAGTGAAATTAAAATCAGTTTGACTTAAATTTAATTTTATTGAAATTAAAATCAGTTTGACTTAAATTTAATTTTATTGAAATTAAAATCAGTTTGACTTAAATTTAATTTTATTGAAATTAAAATCAATTTGACTTAAACTTAATTTACAGTGAAATAAAATCAGTTTGACTTAAATTTCATTTTATTGAAATTAAATTCAGTTTGACTTAAATTTAATTTTATTGAAATTAAAATCAGTTTGACTTAAATTTAATTT
This sequence comes from Loxodes magnus, assembly GCA_946699065.1. Lineage (NCBI taxonomy): Eukaryota > Ciliophora > Karyorelictea > Loxodida > Loxodidae > Loxodes > Loxodes magnus. Next base: position 19,456 of record CAMPDV010001226.1, read on the forward strand.
TATTGAAATTAAAATCAGTTTGACTTAAATTTAATTTTATTGAAATTAAAATCAGTTTGACTTGACTTAATTTTATTGATATTAAAATCAGTTTGACTTAAATTTAATTTTATTGAAATTAAAATCAGTTTGACTTAAATTTCATTTTATTGAAATTAAAATCAGATTGACTTAAATTTAATTTTATTGAAATTAAATCAGTTTAAATTAAATTTAATTTTATTGAAATTAAAATCAGTTTGACTTAAATTTAATTTAATTGAAATTAAAATCAGTTTGACTTAAATTTAATTTTTGTTAAATTAAAATCAGTTTGACTTAAATTTAATTTTATCTGAATTAAGATCAGTTTGACTTAAACTTAATTTTATTGAAATTAAAATCAGTTTGACTTAAATTTAATTTTATGTAAATTAAAATCAGTTTGACTTAAATTTAATTTTATTGAAATTAAAATCAGTTTGACTTGACTTAATTTTATGTAAATTAAAATCAGTTTGACTTAAATTTAATTTTATTGAAATTAAAATCAGTTTGACTTAAACTTAATTTTATTGAAATTAAAATCAGTTTTACTTAAATTTAATTTTATTGAAATTAAAATCAGTTTGACTTAAATTTAATTTTATTGAAATTAAAATCAGTTTGACTTAAATTTAATTTTATCTGAATTAAGATCAGTTTGACTTAAACGTAATTTAATTGAAATTAAAATCAGTTTAACTTAAATTTAATTTTATTGAAATTAAAATCAGTTTGACTTAAATTTAATTAAATTGAAATTAAAATCAGTTTGACTTAAATTTAATTTTATCTAAATTAAAATCAGTTTGACTTAAATTTAATTTTATTGAAATTAAAATCAGTTTGACTTAAATTTAATTAAATTAAAATTAAAATCAGTTTGACTTAAATTTAATTTTATTGAAATTAAAATCAGTTTAACTTAAATTTAATTTTATTGAAATTAAAATCAGTTTGACTTAAATTTAATTTTATGTAAATTAAAATCAGTTTGACTTAAATTTAATTTTAGTTAAATTAAAATCAGTTTGACTTAAATTAATTTTATTGAGATTAAAATCAGTTTGACTTAAATTTAATTAAATTGAAATTAAAATCAGATTGACTTAAATTTAATTTTTGTTAAATTAAAATCAGTTTGACTTAAATTTAATTTTATCTGAATTAAGATCAGTTTGACTTAAACTTAATTTTATTGAAATTAAAATCAGTTTGACTTAAACTTAATTTTATTGAAATTAAATCAGTTTGACTTAAATTTAATTTTATTGAAATTAAAATCAGTTTGACTTGACTTAATTTTATGTAAATTAAAATCAGTTTGACTTAAATTTAATTTTATTGAAATTAAAATCAGTTTGACTTAAACTTAATTTTATTGAAATTAAAATCAGTTTGACTTAAATTTAATTTTATTGAAATTAAAATCAGTTTGACTTAAATTTAATTTTATTGAAATTAAAATCAGTTTGACTTAAATTTAATTTTATCTGAATTAAGATCAGTTTGACTTAAACGTAATTTAATTGAAATTAAAATCAGTTTAACTTAAATTTAATTTTATTGAAATTAAAATCAGTTTGACTTAAATTTAATTTTATGTAAATTAAAATCAGTTTGACTTAAATTTAATTTTATTGAAATTAAAATCAGTTTGACTTAAATTTAATTTTATTGAAATTAAAATCAGTTTGACTTAAATTTAATTTTATGTAAATTAAAATCAGTTTGACTTAAATTTAATTTTAGTTAAATTATAATCAGTTTGACTTAAATTTAATTTTATTGAAATTAAAATCAGTTTGACTTAAATTTAATTAAATTGAAATTAAAATCAGTTTGACTTAAATTTAATTATATCTGAATTAAAATCAGTTTGACTTAAATTTAATTTTATTGAAATTTAAATCAGTTTGAATTAAATTTAATTTTTGTTAAATTAAAATCAGTTTGACTTAAATTTAATTTTATTGAAATTAAAATCAGTTTGACTTAAATTTAATTTAATTGAAATTAAAATCAGTTTGACTTAAATTTAATTTTGTGTAAATTAAAATCAGTTTGACTTAAATTAATTTTATTAAATTAAAATCATTTTGACTTAAATTTCATTTTAAGTAAATTAAATTCAGTTTGACTTAAATTTAATTTTATTGAAATTAAAATCAGTTTGACTTAAACTTAATTCTATTGAAATTAAAATCAGTTTGACTTAAACTTAATTATATTGAAATTAAAATCAGTTTGACTTAAATTTAATTTTATGTAAATTAAAATCAGTTTGACTTAAATTTAATTTTATTGAAATTAAAATCAGTTTGACTTAAATTTAATTTACAGTGAAATAAAATCAGTTTGACTTAAATTTAATTTTATTGAAATTAAAATCAGTTTGACTTAAATTTAATTTTATTGAAATTAAAATCAGTTTGACTTAAATTTAATTTTATTGAAATTAAAATCAGATTGACTTAAATTTAATTTTTGTTAAATTAAAATCAGTTTGACTTAAATTTAATTTTATCTGAATTAAGATCAGTTTGACTTAAACTTAATTTTATCGAAATTAAAATCAGTTTGACTTAAATTTAATTTTATGTAAATTAAAATCAGTTTGACTTAAATTTAATTTTATTGAAATTAAAATCAGTTTGACTTAAATTTAATTAAATTGAAATTAAAATCAGATTGACTTAAATTTAATTTTTGTTAAATTAAAATCAGTTTGACTTAAATTTAATTTTATCTGAATTAAGATCAGTTTGACTTAAACTTAATTTTATCGAAATTAAAATCAGTTTGACTTAAATTTAATTTTATGTAAATTAAAATCAGTTTGACTTAAATTTAATTTTATTGAAATTAAAATCAGTTTGACTTAAATTTAATTTACAGTGAAATAAAATCAGTTTGACTTAAATTTAATTTTATTGAAATTAAAATCAGTTTGACTTAAATTTAATTTTATTGAAATTAAAATCAGTTTGACTTAAATTTAATTTAATTGAAATTAAAATCAGTTTGACAAAAACTTAATTTTATTGAAATTAAAATCAGTTTGACTTAAATTTAATTTTATTGAAATTAAAATCAGTTTGACTTAAATTTAATTTTATTGAAATTAAAATCAGTTTGACTTAAATTTAATTTTATCTGAATTAAGATCAGTTTGACTTAAACGAAATTTAATTGAAATTAAAATCAGTTTAACTTAAATTTAATTTTATTGAAATTAAAATCAGTTTGACTTAAATTTAATTTTAGTTAAATTATAATCAGTTTGACTTAAATTTAATTTTATTGAAATTAAAATCAGTTTGACTTAAATTTAATTAAATTGAAATTAAAATCAGTTTGACTTAAATTTAATTATATCTGAATTAAAATCAGTTTGACTTAAATTTAATTTTATTGAAATTTAAATCAGTTTGAATTAAATTTAATTTTATTGAAATTAAAAACAGTTTGACTTAAATTTAATTAAATTGAAATTAAAATCAGTTTGACTTAAATTTAATTTTATTGATATTAAAATCAGTTTGAAATAAATTTAATTTTATTGAAATTAAAATCAGTTTGACTTAAATTTAATTTAATTAAATTAAAATCATTTTGACTTAAATTTCATTTTAAGTAAATTAAATTCAGTTTGACTTAAATTTAATTTTATTGAAATTAAAATCATTTTGACTTAAATTTCATTTTAAGTAAATTAAATTCAGTTTGACTTAAATTTAATTTTATTGAAATTAAAATCAGTTTGACTTAAACTTAATTTTATTGAAATTAAAATCAGTTTGACTTAAACTTAATTATATTGAAATTAAAATCAGTTTGACTTAAATTTAATTTTATGTAAATTAAAATCAGTTTGACTTAAATTTAATTTTATTGAAATTAAAATCAGTTTGACTTAAATTTAATTTACAGTGAAATAAAATCAGTTTGACTTAAATTTAATTTTATTGAAATTAAAATCAGTTTGACTTAAATTTAATTTTATTGAAATTAAAATCAGTTTGACTTAAATTTATTTTTATCTGAATTAAAATCAGTTTGACTTTAATTTAATTTACAGTGAAATAAAATCAGTTTGACTTAAATTTAATTTTATGTAAATTAAAATCAGTTTGACTTAAATTTATATTTTATTGAAATTAAAATCAGTTTGACTTAAATTTAATTTTATTTGAGATTAAAATCAGTTTGACTTAAATTTAATTTAATTAAATTAAAATCATTTTGACTTAAATTTCATTTTAAGTAAATTAAAATCAGTTTGACTTAAATTTAATTTTATTGATATTAAAATCAGTTTGACTTAAACTTAATTTTATTGAAATTAAAATCAGTTTGACTTAAATTTAATTTTATGTAAATTAAAATCAGTTTGACTTAAATTTAATTTTATTGAAATTAAAATCAGATTGACTTAAATTTAATTTTTGTTAAATTAAAATCAGTTTGACTTAAATTTAATTTTATTGAGATTAAAATCAGTTTGACTTAAATTTAATTAAATTGAAATTAAAATCAGTTTGACTTGACTTAATTTTATTGAAATTAAAATCAGTTTGACTTAAATTTAATTTAATTGAAATTAAAATCAGTTTGACTTAAATTTAATTTTATTGAAATTAAAATCAGTTTGACTTAAATTTAATTAAATTGAAATTAAAATCAGATTGACTTAAATTTAATTTTTGTTAAATTAAAATCAGTTTGACTTAAATTTATATTTTATTGAAATTAAAATCAGTTTGACTTAAATTTAATTTTATTGAAATTAAAATCAGTTTGACTTAAATTTAATTTTATTGAAATTAAAATCAGTTTGACTTAAATTTAATTAAATTGAAATTAAAATCAGTTTTACTTAAATTTCATTTTAGTTAAATTAAAATCAGTTTGACTTAAATTTAATTTAATTGAAATTAAAATCAGTTTGACTTAAATTTAATTTTAGTTAAATTAAAATCAGTTTGACTTAAATTTAATTTTATTGAAATTAAAATCAGTTTGACTTAAATTTATCTTTATTGATATTAAAATCAGTTTGACTTAAATTTAATTTTATGTAAATTAAAATCAGTTTGACTTAAATTTAATTTTATTGAAATTAAAATCAGTTTGACTTAAATTTAATTTTATTGAAATTAAAATCAGTTTGACTTAAATTTAATTTTGTGTAAATTAAAATCAGTTTGACTTAAATTTAATTTTGTGTAAAATAAAATCAGTTTGACTTAAATTTAATTTTATTGAAATTAAAATCAGTTTGACTTAAATTTAATTAAATTGAAATTAAAATCAGATTGACTTAAATTTAATTTTTGTTAAATTAAAATCAGTTTGACTTAAATTTAATTTTATTGAAATTAAAATCAGTTTGACTTAAATTTAATTTTATTGAAATTAAAATCAGTCTGACTTAAATTTAATTTTATCTGAATTAAGATCAGTTTGACTTATACTTAATTCTATTGAAATTAAAATCAGTTTGACTTAAATTTAATTTTATCTGAATTAAGATCAGTTTGACTTAAATTTAATTTAATTGAAATTAAAATCAGTTTAACTTAAATTTAATTTTATTGATATTAAAATCAGCTTGACTTAAATTTAATTTTATTGAAATTAAAATCAGCTTGACTTAAATTTAATTTTATTGAAATTAAAATCAGTTTGACTTAAATTTAATTTTATATGAAATTAAAATCAGTTTGACTTAAATTTAATTTTATTGATATTAAAATCAGTTTGACTTAAATTTAATTTTGTGTAAATTAAAATCAGTTTGACTTAAATTTAATTTTATTGAAATTAAAATCAGTTTGACTTAAATTTAATTAAATTGAAATTAAAATCAGTTTGACTTAAATTTCATTTTATTGATATTAAAATCAGTTTGACTTAAATTTATATTTTATTGAAATTAAAATCAGTTTGACTTAAATTTAATTTTATTGAAATTAAAATTAGTTTGACTTAAATTTATTTTTATCTGAATTAAAATCAGTTTGACTTTAATTTAATTTACAGTGAAATTAAATTCAGTTTGACTTAAATTTAATTTTATTGAAATTTAAATCAGTTTGAAATAAATTTAATTTAATTGAAATTAAAATCAGTTTAACTTAAATTTAATTTTAAGTAAATTAAAATCAGTTTGACTTAAATTTAATTTTATTGAAATTAAAATCAGTTTGACTTAAATTTAATTTTATTGAAATTAAATTCAGTTTGACTTAAATTTATTTTTATCTGAATTAAAATCAGTTTGACTTTAATTTATCTTACAGTGAAATTAAAATCAGTTTGACTTAAATTTAATTTAATTGAAATTAAAATCAGTTTGACTTAAATTTAATTTTAGTTAAATTAAAATCAGTTTGAATTAAATTTAATTTTATCTGAATTAAGATCAGTTTGACTTATACTTAATTCTATTGAAATTAAAATCAGTTTGACTTAAATTTAATTTTATTGAGATTAAAATCAGTTTGACTTAAATTTAATTTTATTGAAATTAAAATCAGTTTGACTTAAATTAATTTTAAGTAAATTAAAATCAGTTTGACTTAAATTTAATTAAATTGAAATTAAATTCAGTTTGACTTAAATTTAATTTTATTGAAATTAAAATCAGTTTGACTTAAATTTAATTAAATTGAAATTAAAATCAGTTTGACTTAAATTTAATTTAATTGAAATTAAATTCAGTTTGACTTAAATTTCATTTTATTGAAATTAAAATCAGTTTGACTTAAATTTAATTTTATTGAAATTAAAATCAGTTTGACTTAAATTTAATTTTATTGATATTAAAATCATTTTGACTTAAATTTAATTTTAAGTAAATTAAAATCAGTTTGACTTAAATTTAATTTTATTGAAATTAAAATCAGTTTGACTTAAATTTAATTTTATTGAAATTAAATTCAGTTTGACTTAAATTTAATTTTATTGAAATTAAAATCAGTTTGACTTAAATTTAATTTTAAGTAAATTAAAATCAGTTTGACTTAAATTTAATTTTATTGAAATTAAAATCAGTTTGACTTAAATTTAATTTTATGTAAATTAAAATCAGTTTGACTTAAATTTAATTTTATGTAAATTAAAATCAGTTTGACTTAAATTTAATTTTAGTTAAATTAAAATCAGTTTGACTTAAATTTAATTTTGTGTAAATTAAAATCAGTTTGACTTAAATTTAATTTTATTGAAATTAAAATCAGTTTGACTTAAATTTAATTTTATTGAAATTAAAATCAGTTTGACTTAAATTTAATTTTATTGAAATTAAAATCAGTTTGACTTAAATTTAATTTTGTGTAAATTAAAATCAGTTTGACTTAAATTTAATTTTGTGTAAATTAAAATCAGTTTGACTTAAATTTAATTTTATTGAAATTAAAATCAGTTTGACTTAAATTTAATTTTATTGAAATTAAAATCAGTTTGACTTAAATTTAATTTTATTGAAATTAAAATCAGTTTGACTTAAATTTAATTTTGTGTAAATTAAAATCAGTTTGACTTAAATTTATTTTTATCTGAATTAAAATCAGTTTGACTTAAATTTAATTTTGTGTAAATTAAAATCAGTTTGACTTAAATTTAATTTAATTGAAATTAAAATCAGTTTGACTTAAATTTAATTTTAGTTAAATTAAAATCAGTTTGACTTAAATTTAATTTTAGTTAAATTAAAATCAGTTTGACTTAAATTTAATTTTATTGAAATTAAAATCAGTTTGACTTAAATTTAATTTTATTGAAATTAAAATCAGTTTGACTTAAATTTAATTTTATTGATATTAAAATCAGTTTGAAATAAATTTAATTTTATTGAAATTAAAATTAGTTTGACTTAAATTTAATTTTATTGAAATTAAAATCAGTTTGACTTAAATTTAATTTTATTGAAATTAAAATCAGTTTGACTTAAATTTAATTTTGTGTAAATTAAAATCAGTTTGACTTAAATTTAATTTTGTGTAAATTAAAATCAGTTTGACTTAAATTTATATTTTATTGAAATTAAAATCAGTTTGACTTAAATTTCATTTTAAGTAAATTAAATTCAGTTTGACTTAAATTTAATTTTAGTTAAATTAAAATCAGTTTGACTTAAATTAATTTTAAGTAAATTAAAATCAGTTTGACTTAAATTTAATTAAATTGAAATTAAAATCAGATTGACTTAAATTTAATTTTTGTTAAATTAAAATCAGTTTGACTTAAATTTAATTTTATCTGAATTAAGATCAGTTTGACTTAAACTTAATTTTATTGAAATTAAAATCAGTTTGACTTAAATTTAATTTTATTGATATTAAAATCAGTTTGAAATAAATTTAATTTTATTGAAATTAAAATCAGTTTGACTTAAATTTAATTTTATTGAAATTAAAATCAGTTTGACTTAAATTTAATTTTATTGAAATTAAAATCAGTTTGACTTAAATTTAATTTTGTGTAAATTAAAATCAGTTTGACTTAAATTTAATTTTGTGTAAATTAAAATCAGTTTGACTTAAATTTAATTTTATTGAAATTAAAATCAGTTTGACTTAAATTTAATTTTATTGAAATTAAAATCAGTTTGACTTAAATTTAATTTTATTGAAATTAAAATCAGTTTGACTTAAATTTAATTTTGTGTAAATTAAAATCAGTTTGACTTAAATTTAATTTTGTGTAAATTAAAATCAGTTTGACTTAAATTTAATTTTATTGAAATTAAAATCAGTTTGACTTAAATTTAATTTTATTGAAATTAAAATCAGTTTGACTTAAATTTAATTTTATTGAAATTAAAATCAGTTTGACTTAAATTTAATTTTGTGTAAATTAAAATCAGTTTGACTTAAATTTATTTTTATCTGAATTAAAATCAGTTTGACTTAAATTTAATTTTGTGTAAATTAAAATCAGTTTGACTTAAATTTAATTTAATTGAAATTAAAATCAGTTTGACTTAAATTTAATTTTAGTTAAATTAAAATCAGTTTGACTTAAATTTAATTTTAGTTAAATTAAAATCAGTTTGACTTAAATTTAATTTTATTGAAATTAAAATCAGTTTGACTTAAATTTAATTTTATTGAAATTAAAATCAGTTTGACTTAAATTTAATTTTATTGATATTAAAATCAGTTTGAAATAAATTTAATTTTATTGAAATTAAAATTAGTTTGACTTAAATTTAATTTTATTGAAATTAAAATCAGTTTGACTTAAATTTAATTTTATTGAAATTAAAATCAGTTTGACTTAAATTTAATTTTGTGTAAATTAAAATCAGTTTGACTTAAATTTAATTTTGTGTAAATTAAAATCAGTTTGACTTAAATTTATATTTTATTGAAATTAAAATCAGTTTGACTTAAATTTCATTTTAAGTAAATTAAATTCAGTTTGACTTAAATTTAATTTTTGTTAAATTAAAATCAGTTTGACTTAAATTTAATTTTATTGAAATTAAAATCAGTTTGAATTAAATTTAATTTTATTGAAATTAAAATCAGTTTGACTAAATTTAATTTTATTGAAATTAAAATCAGTTTGACTTAAATTTAATTTTATTGAAATTAAAATCAGTTTGACTTAAATTTAATTTTAGTTAAATTAAAATCAGTTTGACTTAAATTTAATTTTATCTGAATTAAGATCAGTTTGACTTAAATTTAATTTTTGTGTAAATTAAAATCAGTTTGACTTAAATTAAATTTTATTGAAATTAAAATCAGTTTGACTTAAATTTAATTTTATTGAAATTAAAATCAGTTTGACTTAAATTTAATTTTAGTTAAATTAAAATCAGTTTGACTTAAATTTCATTTTATTGAAATTAAAATCAGTTTGACTTAAATTTACATTTTATTGAAATTAAAATCAGTTTGACTTAAATTTAATTAAATTGAAATTAAAATCAGATTGACTTAAATTAATTTTAAGTAAATTAAAATCAGTTTGACTTAAATTTAATTTTATTGAAATTAAAATCAGTTTGACTTAAATTTCATTTTATTGAAATTAAAATCAGATTGACTTAAATTTAATTTTGTGTAAATTAAAATCAGTTTGACTCAAATTTAATTTTATTGAAATTAAAATCAGTCTGACTTAAATTTAATTAAATTGAAATTTAAATCAGTTTGAAATAAATTTAATTTAATTGAAATTAAAATCAGTTTAACTTAAATTTAATTTTATTGAAATTAAAATCAGTTTGAATTAAATTTAATTTTATTGATATTAAAATCAGATTGACTTAAATTTAAGTAAATTGAAATTAAAATCAGATTGACTTATACTTGATTCTATTGAAATTAAAATCAGTTTGACTTAAATTTAATTTTATTGAAATTAAAATCAGTTTGACTTAAATTTAATTTTATCTGAATTAAGATCAGTTTGACTTATACTTAATTCTATTTAAATTAAATTCAGTTTGACTTAAATTTACATTTTATTGAAATTAAAATCAGTTTGACTTAAATTTAATTTTATGTAAAATAAAATCAGTTTGACTTAAATTTAATTCTATTGAAATTAAATTCAGTTTGACTTAAATTTAATTTAATTGAAATTAAAATCAGTTTGACTTAAATTTAATTAAATTGAAATTAAAATCAGTTTGACTTAAATTTAATTTTATTGAAATTAAAATCAGTTTGACTTAAATTTAATTTAATTGAAATTAAATTCAGTTTGACTTAAATTTCATTTTATTGAAATTAAAATCAGTTTGACTTAAATTTCATTTTATTGAAATTAAAATCAGATTGACTTAAATTTAATTTTGTGAAAATTAAAATCAGTTTGACTTAAATTTAATTTTATTGAAATTAAAATCAGTTTGACTTAAATTTAATTTTATTGATATTAAAATCATTTTGACTTAAATTTCATTTTATTGATATTAAAATCAGTTTGACTTAAATTAATTTTAAGTAAATTAAAATCAGTTTGACTTAAATTTAATTAAATTGAAATTAAATTCAGTTTGACTTAAATTTAATTTTATTGAAATTAAAATCAGTTTGACTTAAATTTAATTTTATTGAAATTAAAATCAGTTTGACTTAAATTTAATTTAATTGAAATTAAATTCAGTTTGACTTAAATTTCATTTTATTGAAATTAAAATCAGTTTGACTTAAATTTAATTTTATTGAAATTAAAATCAGTTTAACTTAAATTTAATTTTATTGATATTAAAATCAGTTTGACTTAAATTTAATTTTATTGAAATTAAAATCAGTTTGACTTAAATTTAATTTACAGTGAAATTAAAATCATTTTGACTTAAATTTAATTTTATTGAAATTAAAATCAGTTTGACTTAAATTTAATTAAATTAAAATTAAAATCAGTTTGACTTAAATTTAATTTTATTGAAATTAAAATCAGTTTGACTTAAATTTAATTTTAGTTAAATTAAAATCAGTTTGACTTAAATTTAATTTTATTGAAATTAAAATCAGTTTGACTTAAATTTAATTTTATCTGAATTAAGATCAGTTTGACTTATACTTAATTCTATTGAAATTAAAATCAGTTTGACTTAAATTTAATTTTATTGAAATTAAAATCAGTTTGACTTAAATTTAATTTTAGTTAAATTAAAATCAGTTTGACTTAAATTTAATTTTATTGAAATTAAAATCAGTTTGACTTAAATTTAATTTTATTTAAATTAAAATCATTTTGACTTAAATTTAATTTTATTGAAATTAAAATCAGTTTGACTTAAATTTAATTAAATTAAAATTAAAATCAGTTTGACTTAAATTTAATTTTATCTGAATTAAGATCAGTTTGACTTAAATTTAATTTTATTGAAATTAAAATCAGTTTGACTTAAATTTAATTTTATTGAAATTAAAATCAGTTTGACTTAAATTTAATTTTATTGAAATTAAAATCAGTTTGACTTAAATTTAATTTTATTGAAATTAAAATCAGTTTGACTTAAATTAATTTTAAGTAAATTAAAATCAGTTTGACTTAAATTTAATTTTAGTTAAATTAAAATCAGTTTGACTTAAATTTCATTTTATTGAAATTAAAATCAGATTGACTTAAATTTAATTTTGTGTAAATTAAAATCAGTTTGACTCAAATTTAATTTTATTGAAATTAAAATCAGTCTGACTTAAATTTAATTAAATTGAAATTTAAATCAGTTTGAAATAAATTTAATTTAATTGAAATTAAAATCAGTTTAACTTAAATTTAATTTTATTGAAATTAAAATCAGTTTGACTTAAATTTAATTTTATTGAAATTAAAATCAGTTTGACTTAAATTTAATTTTGTGTAAATTAAAATCAGTTTGACTTAAATTTAATTTTGTGTAAATTAAAATCAGTTTGACTTAAATTTAATTTTATTGAAATTAAAATCAGTTTGACTTAAATTTAATTTTGTGTAAATTAAAATCAGTTTGACTTAAATTTAATTTTATTGAAATTAAAATCAGTTTGACTTAAATTTAATTTTAGTTAAATTAAAATCAGTTTGACTTAAATTTAATTTTATTGAAATTAAAATCAGTTTGACTTAAATTTAATTTACAGTGAAATAAAATCAGTTTGACTTAAATTTAATTTTATTGAAATTAAAATCAGTTTGACTTAAATTTAATTTTGTGTAAATTAAAATCAGTTTGACTTAAATTTAATTTTATTGAAATTAAAATCAGTTTGACTTAAATTTAATTTTGTGTAAATTAAAATCAGTTTGACTTAAATTTAATTTTATCTGAATTAAGATCAGTTTGACTTAAATTTAATTTTATTGAAATTAAAATCAGTTTGACTTAAATTTAATTTTATTGAAATTAAAATCAGTTTGACTTAAATTTAATTTTATTGAAATTAAAATCAGTTTGACTTAAATTTAATTTTATTGAAATTAAAATCAGTTTGACTTAAATTAATTTTAAGTAAATTAAAATCAGTTTGACTTAAATTTAATTTTAGTTAAATTAAAATCAGTTTGACTTAAATTTCATTTTATTGAAATTAAAATCAGATTGACTTAAATTTAATTTTGTGTAAATTAAAATCAGTTTGACTCAAATTTAATTTTATTGAAATTAAAATCAGTCTGACTTAAATTTAATTAAATTGAAATTTAAATCAGTTTGAAATAAATTTAATTTAATTGAAATTAAAATCAGTTTAACTTAAATTTAATTTTATTGAAATTAAAATCAGTTTGACTTAAATTTAATTTTATTGAAATTAAAATCAGTTTGACTTAAATTTAATTTTATTGAAATTAAAATCAGTTTGACTTAAATTTAATTTTATTGAAATTAAAATCAGTTTGACTTAAATTTAATTTTATTGAAATTAAAATCAGTTTGACTTAAATTAATTTTAAGTAAATTAAAATCAGTTTGACTTAAATTTAATTTTAGTTAAATTAAAATCAGTTTGACTTAAATTTCATTTTATTGAAATTAAAATCAGATTGACTTAAATTTAATTTTGTGTAAATTAAAATCAGTTTGACTCAAATTTAATTTTATTGAAATTAAAATCAGTCTGACTTAAATTTAATTAAATTGAAATTTAAATCAGTTTGAAATAAATTTAATTTAATTGAAATTAAAATCAGTTTAACTTAAATTTAATTTTATTGAAATTAAAATCAGTTTGACTTAAATTTAATTTTATTGAAATTAAAATCAGTTTGACTTAAATTTAATTTTGTGTAAATTAAAATCAGTTTGACTTAAATTTAATTTTGTGTAAATTAAAATCAGTTTGACTTAAATTTAATTTTATTGAAATTAAAATCAGTTTGACTTAAATTTAATTTTGTGTAAATTAAAATCAGTTTGACTTAAATTTAATTTTATTGAAATTAAAATCAGTTTGACTTAAATTTAATTTTAGTTAAATTAAAATCAGTTTGACTTAAATTTAATTTTATTGAAATTAAAATCAGTTTGACTTAAATTTAATTTACAGTGAAATAAAATCAGTTTGACTTAAATTTAATTTTATTGAAATTAAAATCAGTTTGACTTAAATTTAATTTTATCTGAATTAAGATCAGTTTGACTTAAACGTAATTTAATTGAAATTAAAATCAGTTTAACTTAAATTTAATTTACAGTGAAATAAAATCAGTTTGACTTAAATTTAATTTTATTGAAATTAAAATCAGTTTGACTTAAATTTAATTTACAGTGAAATAAAATCAGTTTGACTTAAATTTAATTTTATTGAAATTAAAATCAGTTTGACTTAAATTTCATTTTAAGTAAATTAAATTCAGTTTGACTTAAATTTAATTTTAGTTAAATTAAAATCAGTTTGACTTAAATTTAATTTTATTGAAATTAAAATCAGTTTGAATTAAATTTAATTTTATTGAAATTAAAATCAGTTTGACTTAAATTTAATTTTATTGAAATTAAAATCAGTTTGACTTAAATTTAATTTACAGTGAAATAAAATCAGTTTGACTTAAATTTAATTTTATTGAAATTAAAATCAGTTTGACTTAAATTTAATTTTGTGTAAATTAAAATCAGTTTGACTTAAATTTAATTTTATTGAAATTAAAATCAGTTTGACTTAAATTTAATTTTGTGTAAATTAAAATCAGTTTGACTTAAATTTAATTTTATCTGAATTAAGATCAGTTTGACTTAAATTTAATTTTATTGAAATTAAAATCAGTTTGACTTAAATTTAATTTTATTGAAATTAAAATCAGTTTGACTTAAATTTAATTTTATTGAAATTAAAATCAGTTTGACTTAAATTTAATTTTATTGAAATTAAAATCAGTTTGACTTAAATTAATTTTAAGTAAATTAAAATCAGTTTGACTTAAATTTAATTTTAGTTAAATTAAAATCAGTTTGACTTAAATTTCATTTTATTGAAATTAAAATCAGATTGACTTAAATTTAATTTTGTGTAAATTAAAATCAGTTTGACTCAAATTTAATTTTATTGAAATTAAAATCAGTCTGACTTAAATTTAATTAAATTGAAATTTAAATCAGTTTGAAATAAATTTAATTTAATTGAAATTAAAATCAGTTTAACTTAAATTTAATTTTATTGAAATTAAAATCAGTTTGACTTAAATTTAATTTTATTGAAATTAAAATCAGTTTGACTTAAATTTAATTTTGTGTAAATTAAAATCAGTTTGACTTAAATTTAATTTTGTGTAAATTAAAATCAGTTTGACTTAAATTTAATTTTATTGAAATTAAAATCAGTTTGACTTAAATTTAATTTTGTGTAAATTAAAATCAGTTTGACTTAAATTTAATTTTATTGAAATTAAAATCAGTTTGACTTAAATTTAATTTTAGTTAAATTAAAATCAGTTTGACTTAAATTTAATTTTATTGAAATTAAAATCAGTTTGACTTAAATTTAATTTACAGTGAAATAAAATCAGTTTGACTTAAATTTAATTTTATTGAAATTAAAATCAGTTTGACTTAAATTTAATTTTATCTGAATTAAGATCAGTTTGACTTAAACGTAATTTAATTGAAATTAAAATCAGTTTAACTTAAATTTAATTTACAGTGAAATAAAATCAGTTTGACTTAAATTTAATTTTATTGAAATTAAAATCAGTTTGACTTAAATTTAATTTACAGTGAAATAAAATCAGTTTGACTTAAATTTAATTTTATTGAAATTAAAATCAGTTTGACTTAAATTTCATTTTAAGTAAATTAAATTCAGTTTGACTTAAATTTAATTTTAGTTAAATTAAAATCAGTTTGACTTAAATTTAATTTTATTGAAATTAAAATCAGTTTGAATTAAATTTAATTTTATTGAAATTAAAATCAGTTTGACTAAATTTAATTTTATTGAAATTAAAATCAGTTTGACTTAAATTTAATTTTATTGAAATTAAAATCAGTTTGACTTAAATTTAATTTTAGTTAAGATAAAATCAGTTTGACTTAAATTTAATTTTATCTGAATTAAGATCAGTTTGACTTAAATTTAATTTTATTGAAATTAAAATCAGTTTGACTTAAATTTAATTTTAGTTAAATTAAAATCAGTTTGACTTAAATTTAATTTTATTGAAATTAAAATCAGTTTGACTTAAATTTAATTTTATCTGAATTAAGATCAGTTTGACTTATACTTAATTCTATTGAAATTAAAATCAGTTTGACTTAAATTTAATTTTATTGAAATTAAAATCAGTTTGACTTAAATTTAATTTTAGTTAAATTAAAATCAGTTTGACTTAAATTTAATTTTATTGAAATTAAAATCAGTTTGACTTAAATTTAATTTTATTTAAATTAAAATCATTTTGACTTAAATTTAATTTTATTGAAATTAAAATCAGTTTGACTTAAATTTAATTAAATTAAAATTAAAATCAGTTTGACTTAAATTTAATTTTATCTGAATTAAGATCAGTTTGACTTAAATTTAATTTTATTGAAATTAAAATCAGTTTGACTTAAATTTAATTTTATTGAAATTAAAATCAGTTTGACTTAAATTTAATTTTATTGAAATTAAAATCAGTTTGACTTAAATTTAATTTTATTGAAATTAAAATCAGTTTGACTTAAATTAATTTTAAGTAAATTAAAATCAGTTTGACTTAAATTTAATTTTAGTTAAATTAAAATCAGTTTGACTTAAATTTCATTTTATTGAAATTAAAATCAGATTGACTTAAATTTAATTTTGTGTAAATTAAAATCAGTTTGACTCAAATTTAATTTTATTGAAATTAAAATCAGTCTGACTTAAATTTAATTAAATTGAAATTTAAATCAGTTTGAAATAAATTTAATTTAATTGAAATTAAAATCAGTTTAACTTAAATTTAATTTTATTGAAATTAAAATCAGTTTGACTTAAATTTAATTTTATTGAAATTAAAATCAGTTTGACTTAAATTTAATTTTGTGTAAATTAAAATCAGTTTGACTTAAATTTAATTTTGTGTAAATTAAAATCAGTTTGACTTAAATTTAATTTTATTGAAATTAAAATCAGTTTGACTTAAATTTAATTTTGTGTAAATTAAAATCAGTTTGACTTAAATTTAATTTTATTGAAATTAAAATCAGTTTGACTTAAATTTAATTTTAGTTAAATTAAAATCAGTTTGACTTAAATTTAATTTTATTGAAATTAAAATCAGTTTGACTTAAATTTAATTTACAGTGAAATAAAATCAGTTTGACTTAAATTTAATTTTATTGAAATTAAAATCAGTTTGACTTAAATTTAATTTTATCTGAATTAAGATCAGTTTGACTTAAACGTAATTTAATTGAAATTAAAATCAGTTTAACTTAAATTTAATTTACAGTGAAATAAAATCAGTTTGACTTAAATTTAATTTTATTGAAATTAAAATCAGTTTGACTTAAATTTAATTTACAGTGAAATAAAATCAGTTTGACTTAAATTTAATTTTATTGAAATTAAAATCAGTTTGACTTAAATTTCATTTTAAGTAAATTAAATTCAGTTTGACTTAAATTTAATTTTAGTTAAATTAAAATCAGTTTGACTTAAATTTAATTTTATTGAAATTAAAATCAGTTTGAATTAAATTTAATTTTATTGAAATTAAAATCAGTTTGACTAAATTTAATTTTATTGAAATTAAAATCAGTTTGACTTAAATTTAATTTTATTGAAATTAAAATCAGTTTGACTTAAATTTAATTTTAGTTAAGATAAAATCAGTTTGACTTAAATTTAATTTTATCTGAATTAAGATCAGTTTGACTTAAATTTAATTTTATTGAAATTAAAATCAGTTTGACTTAAATTTAATTTTATTGAAATTAAAATCAGTTTGAATTAAATTTAATTTTTGTGTAAATTAAAATCAGTTTGACTTAAATTTAATTTTATTGAAATTAAAATCAGTTTGACTTAAATTTAATTTTATTGAAATTAAAATCAGTTTGACTTAAATTTAATTTTAGTTAAATTAAAATCAGTTTGACTTAAATTTCATTTTATTGAAATTAAAATCAGTTTGACTTAAATTTACATTTTATTGAAATTAAAATCAGTTTGACTTAAATTTAATTTTATGTAAAATAAAATCAGATTGACTTAAATTTAATTTTATTGAAATTAAAATCAGTTTGACTTAAATTTAATTTTATCTGAATTAAGATCAGTTTGACTTAAACTTAATTAAATTGAAATTAAAATCAGTTTGACTTAAATTTAATTTTATTGAAATTAAAATCAGTTTGACTTAAATTTAATTTTATTGAAATTAAAATCAGTCTGACTTAAATTTAATTAAATTGAAATTTAAATCAGTTTGAAATAAATTAAATTTAATTGAAATTAAAATCAGTTTAACTTAAATTTAATTTTATTGAAATTAAAATCAGTTTGAATTAAATTTAATTTTATTGATATTAAAATCAGTTTGACTTAAATTTAATTTTATCTGAATTAAGATCAGATTGACTTATACTTAATTCTATTGAAATTTAAATCAGTTTGACTTAAATTTAATTTTATTGAAATTAAAATCAGTTTGACTTAAATTTAATTTTATCTGAATTAAGATCAGATTGACTTATACTTAATTCTATTTAAATTAAATTCAGTTTGACTTAAATTTACATTTTATTGAAATTAAAATCAGTTTGACTTAAATTTAATTTTATGTAAAATAAAATCAGTTTGACTTATACTTAATTCTATTGAAATTAAATTCAGTTTGACTTAAATTTAATTTAATTGAAATTAAAATCAGTTTGACTTAAATTTAATTAAATTGAAATTAAAATCAGTTTAACTTAAATTTAATTTAATTGATATTAAAATCAGTTTGACTTAAATTTAATTTTAGTTAAATTAAAATCAGTTTGACTTAAATTTCATTTTATTGAAATTAAAATCAGATTGACTTAAATTTAATTTTGTGTAAATTAAAATCAGTTTGACTTAAATTTAATTTTATTGAAATTAAAATCAGTTTGACTTAAATTTATTTTTATCTGAATTAAAATCAGTTTGACTTTAATTTAATTTACAGTGAAATTAAAATCAGTTTACTTAAATTTAATTTAATTGAAATTAAAATCAGTTTGACTTAAATTTAATTTTAGTTAAATTAAAATCAGTTTGACTTAAATTTAATTTTATTGAAATTAAAATCAGTTTGACTTAAATTTCATTTTATTGAAATTAAAATCAGATTGACTTAAATTTAATTTTGTGAAAATTAAAATCAGTTTGACTTAAATTTAATTTTATTGAAATTAAAATCAGTTTGACTTAAATTTAAGTAAATTGAAATTAAAATCAGATTGACTTATACTTAATTCTATTGAAATTTAAATCAGTTTGACTTAAATTTAATTTTATTGAAATTAAAATCAGTTTGACTTAAATTTAATTTTATCTGAATTAAGATCAGTTTGACTTATACTTAATTCTATTGAAATTAAGATCAGTTTGACTTATACTTAATTCTATTGAAATTAAATTCAGTTTGACTTAAATTTAATTTTATTGAAATTTAAATCAGTTTGACTTAAATTTAATTTTATCTGAATTAAGATCAGTTTGACTTATACTTAATTCTATTGAAATTAAAATCAGTTTGACTTAAATTTACATTTTATTGAAATTAAAATCAGTTTGACTTAAATTTAATTTTATTGAAATTAAAATCAGTTTGACTTAAATTTAATTTTATTGAAATTAAAATCAGTTTGACTTAAATTTAATTTACAGTGAAATAAAATCAGTTTGACTTAAATTTAATTTTATTGAAATTAAAATCAGTTTGACTTAAATTTAATTTTATCTGAATTAAGATCAGTTTGACTTAAACGTAATTTAATTGAAATTAAAATCAGTTTAACTTAAATTTAATTTTATTGAAATTAAAATCAGTTTGACTTAAATTTAATTTTATTGAAATTAAAATCAGTTTGACTTAAATTTAATTTTGTGTAAATTAAAATCAGTTTGACTTAAATTTAATTTTATTGAAATTAAAATCAGTTTGACTTAAATTTCATTTTAAGTAAATTAAATTCAGTTTGACTTAAATTTAATTTTAGTTAAATTAAAATCAGTTTGACTTAAATTTAATTTTATTGAAATTAAAATCAGTTTGAATTAAATTTAATTTTATTGAAATTAAAATCAGTTTGACTAAATTTAATTTTATTGAAATTAAAATCAGTTTGACTTAAATTTAATTTTATTGAAATTAAAATCAGTTTGACTTAAATTTAATTTTAGTTAAGATAAAATCAGTTTGACTTAAATTTAATTTTATCTGAATTAAGATCAGTTTGACTTAAATTTAATTTTTGTGTAAATTAAAATCAGTTTGACTTAAATTTAATTTTATTGAAATTAAAATCAGTTTGACTTAAATTTAATTTTATTGAAATTAAAATCAGTTTGACTTAAATTTAATTTTAGTTAAATTAAAATCAGTTTGAATTAAATTTAATTTTATTGAAATTAAAATCAGTTTGACTAAATTTAATTTTATTGAAATTAAAATCAGTTTGACTTAAATTTAATTTTATTGAAATTAAAATCAGTTTGACTTAAATTTAATTTTAGTTAAGATAAAATCAGTTTGACTTAAATTTAATTTTATCTGAATTAAGATCAGTTTGACTTAAATTTAATTTTTGTGTAAATTAAAATCAGTTTGACTTAAATTTAATTTTATTGAAATTAAAATCAGTTTGACTTAAATTTAATTTTATTGAAATTAAAATCAGTTTGACTTAAATTTAATTTTAGTTAAATTAAAATCAGTTTGACTTAAATTTCATTTTATTGAAATTAAAATCAGTTTGACTTAAATTTACATTTTATTGAAATTAAAATCAGTTTGACTTAAATTTAATTAAATTGAAATTAAAATCAGATTGACTTAAATTTAATTTTTGTGTAAATTAAAATCAGTTTGACTTAAATTTAATTTTATTGAAATTAAAATCAGTTTGACTTAAATTTAATTTTATTGAAATTAAAATCAGATTGACTTAAATTTAATTTTGTGTAAATTAAAATCAGTTTGACTCAAATTTAATTTTATTGAAATTAAAATCAGTCTGACTTAAATTTAATTAAATTGAAATTTAAATCAGTTTGAAATAAATTTAATTTAATTGAAATTAAAATCAGTTTAACTTAAATTTAATTTTATTGAAATTAAAATCAGTTTGAATTAAATTTAATTTTATTGATATTAAAATCAGATTGACTTAAATTTAAGTAAATTGAAATTAAAATCAGATTGACTTATACTTAATTCTATTGAAATTTAAATCAGTTTGACTTAAATTTAATTTTATTGAAATTAAAATCAGTTTGACTTAAATTTAATTTTATCTGAATTAAGATCAGTTTGACTTATACTTAATTCTATTTAAATTAAATTCAGTTTGACTTAAATTTACATTTTATTGAAATTAAAATCAGTTTGACTTAAATTTAATTTTATGTAAAATAAAATCAGTTTGACTTATACTTAATTCTATTGAAATTAAATTCAGTTTGACTTAAATTTAATTTAATTGAAATTAAAATCAGTTTGACTTAAATTTAATTAAATTGAAATTAAAATCAGTTTAACTTAAATTTAATTTAATTGATATTAAAATCAGTTTGACTTAAATTTAATTTTAGTTAAATTAAAATCAGTTTGACTTAAATTTCATTTTATTGAAATTAAAATCAGATTGACTTAAATTTAATTTTGTGTAAATTAAAATCAGTTTGACTTAAATTTAATTTTATTGAAATTAAAATCAGTTTGACTTAAATTTATTTTTATCTGAATTAAAATCAGTTTGACTTTAATTTAATTTACAGTGAAATTAAAATCAGTTTACTTAAATTTAATTTAATTGAAATTAAAATCAGTTTGACTTAAATTTAATTTTAGTTAAATTAAAATCAGTTTGACTTAAATTTAATTTTATTGAAATTAAAATCAGTTTGACTTAAATTTCATTTTATTGAAATTAAAATCAGATTGACTTAAATTTCATTTTATTGAAATTAAAATCAGATTGACTTAAATTTAATTTTGTGAAAATTAAAATCAGTTTGACTTAAATTTAATTTTATTGAAATTAAAATCAGTTTGACTTAAATTTAAGTAAATTGAAATTAAAATCAGATTGACTTATACTTAATTCTATTGAAATTTAAATCAGTTTGACTTAAATTTAATTTTATTGAAATTAAAATCAGTTTGACTTAAATTTAATTTTATCTGAATTAAGATCAGTTTGACTTATACTTAATTCTATTGAAATTAAGATCAGTTTGACTTATACTTAATTCTATTGAAATTAAATTCAGTTTGACTTAAATTTAATTTTATTGAAATTTAAATCAGTTTGACTTAAATTTAATTTTATCTGAATTAAGATCAGTTTGACTTATACTTAATTCTATTGAAATTAAAATCAGTTTGACTTAAATTTACATTTTATTGAAATTAAAATCAGTTTGACTTAAATTTAATTTTATCTAAATTAAAATCAGTTTGACTTATACTTAATTCTATTGAAATTAAATTCAGTTTGACTTAAATTTAATTTTATTGAAATTAAAATCAGTTTGAAATAAATTTAATTTAATTGAAATTAAAATCAGTTTAACTTAAATTTAATTTAATTGATATTAAAATCAGTTTGACTTAAATTTAATTTTAGTTAAATTAAAATCAGTTTGACTTAAATTTCATTTTATTGAAATTAAAATCAGATTGACTTAAATTTAATTTTGTGTAAATTAAAATCAGTTTGACTTAAATTTAATTTTATCTGAATTAAAATTAGTTTGACTTAAATTTAATTTACAGTGAAATTAAAATCAGTTTGACTTAAATTTAATTATATTGAAATTAAAATCAGTTTGACTTAAATTTCATTTTATTGATATTAAAATCATTTTGACTTAAATTTAATTTTAGTTAAATTAAAATCAGTTTGACTTAAATTTAATTTTATTGAAATTAAAATCAGTTTGACTTAAATTTAATTTTATTGAAATTAAAATCAGTTTGACTTAAATTTAATTTACAGTGAAATTAAATTCAGTTTGACTTAAATTTAATTTACAGTGAAATTAAATTCAGTTTGACTTAAATTTAATTTTATTGAAATTAAAATCAGTTTGACTTAAATTTAATTTTATTGAAATTAAAATCAGTTTGACTTAAATTTAATTTTGTGTAAATTAAAATCAGTTTGACTTAAATTTAATTTTATTGAAATTAAAAACAGTTTGACTTAAATTTACATTTTATTGAAATTAAAATCAGTTTGACTTAAATTTAATTAAATTGAAATTAAAATCAGTTTGACTTAAATTTCATTTTATTGATATTAAAATCAGTTTGACTTAAATTTAATTTTATTGAAATTAAAATCAGTTTGACTTAAATTATATTTTGTGTAAGATAAAATCAGTTTGACTTAAATTTAATTTACAGTGAAATTAAAATCAGTTTGACTTAAATTTAATTTTATGTGAATTAAAATCAGTTTGACTTAAATTTAATTTTATTGAAATTAAAATCAGTTTGACTTAAATTTAATTTTATGTAAATTAAAATCAGTTTGACTTAAATTTCATTTTATTGATATTAAAATCAGATTGACTTAAATTTAATTTTGTGTAAATTAAAATCAGTTTTACTTAAATTTAATTTTATTGAAATTAAAATCAGTTTGACTTAAATTTAATTTTATTGATATTAAAATCATTTTGACTTAAATTTAATTTTAGTTAAATTAAAATCAGTTTGACTTAAATTTAATTTTATTGAAATTAAAATCAGTTTGACTTAAATTTAATTTTATTGAAATTAAAATCAGTTTGACTTAAATTTAATTTTATTGAAATTAAAATCAGTTTGACTTAAATTTATATTTTATTGAAATTAAAATCAGTTTGACTTAAATTTAATTTTATTGAAATTAAAATCAGTTTGACTTAAATTTAATTAAATTGAAATTAAAATCAGTTTGACTTAAATTTAATTTTATTGAAATTAAAATCAGTTTGACTTAAATTTAATTTTATTGAAATTAAAATCAGTTTGACTTAAATTTAATTAAATTGAAATTAAAATCAGATTGACTTAAATTTAATTTTATTGATATTAAAATCAGTTTGACTTTAATTTAATTTACAGTGAAATAAAATCAGTTTGACTTAAATTTAATTTTATTGATATTAAAATCATTTTGACTTAAATTTAATTTTAGTTAAATTAAAATCAGTTTGACTTAAATTTAATTTTGTGTAAATTAAAATCAGTTTGACTTAAATTTAATTAAATTGAAATTAAAATCAGATTGACTTAAATTTAATTTTTGTTAAATTAAAATCAGTTTGACTTAAATTTAATTTTATTGAAATTAAAATAAGTTTGACTTAAATTTAATTTTATTGAAATTAAAATCAGTTTGACTTAAATTTAATTTACAGTGAAATTAAATTCAGTTTGACTTAAATTTAATTTACAGTGAAATTAAATTCAGTTTGACTTAAATTTAATTTTATTGAAATTAAAATCAGTTTGACTTAAATTTAATTTTATGTAAATTAAAATCAGTTAGACTTAAATTTAATTTTAAGTAAATTAAAATCAGTTTGACTTAAATTTAATTTAATTGAAATTAAAATCAGTTTGACTTAAATTTCATTTTATTGAAATTAAAATCAGATTGACTTAAATTTAATTTTGTGTAAATTAAAATCAGTTTGACTTAAATTTATATTTTATTGAAATTAAAATCAGTTTGACTTAAATTTCATTTTATTGATATTAAAATCAGTTTGACTTAAATTTAATTTTATTGAAATTAAAATAGGTTTGACTTAAATTATATTTTGTGTAAGATAAAATCAGTTTGACTTAAATTTATATTTTATTGAAATTAAAATCAGTTTGACTTAAATTTAATTTTATTGAAATTAAAATCAGTTTGACTTAAATTTAATTAAATTGAAATTAAAATCAGATTGACTTAAATTTAATTTTTGTTAAATTAAAATCAGTTTGACTTAAATTTAATTTTATTGAAATTAAAATCAGTTTGACTTAAATTTAATTTTATGTGAATTAAAATCAGTTTGACTTAAATTTAATTAATTGAAATTAAAATCAGATTGACTTAAATTTAATTTTATTGAAATTAAAATCAGTTTGACTTAAATTTAATTTAATTGAAATTAAAATCAGTTTGACTTAAATTTAATTTTATCTGAATTAAGATCAGTTTGACTTAAATTTAATTTTAAGTAAATTAAAATCAGTTTGACTTAAATTTAATTTTATTGAAATTAAAATCAGTTTGACTTAAATTTAATTTTAGTTAAATTAAAATCAGTTTGACTTAAATTTAATTTTATTGAAATTAAAATCAGTTTGACTTAAATTTAATTTTATTGAAATTAAAATCAGTTTGACTTAAATTTAATTTTATTGAAATTAAAATCAGTTTGACTTAAATTTAATTAAATTGAAATTAAAATCAGATTGACTTAAATTTAATTTTAAGTAAATTAAAATCAGTTTGACTTAAATTTAATTTTATTGAAATTAAAATCAGTTTGACTTAAATTTAATTTTATTGAAATTAAAATCAGTTTGACTAAATTTAATTTTATTGAAATTAAAATCAGTTTGACTTAAATTAATTTTATTGAGATTAAAATCAGTTTGACTTGACTTAATTTTATGTAAATTAAATTCAGTTTGACTTAAATTTAATTTTATTGAAATTACAATCAGTTTGACTTGACTTAATTTTATGTAAATTAAATTCAGTTTGACTTAAATTTAATTTTATTGAAATTAAAATCAGTTTGACTTAAATTTAATTTTAAGTAAATTAAAATCAGTTTGACTTAAATTTAATTTTATTGAAATTAAAATCAGTTTGACTTAAATTATATTTTGTGTAAGATAAAATCAGTTTGACTTAAATTTATATTTTATTGAAATTAAAATCAGTTTGACTTAAATTTAATTTTATTGAAATTAAAATCAGTTTGACTTAAATTTAATTAAATTGAAATTAAAATCAGATTGACTTAAATTTAATTTTTGTTAAATTAAAATCAGTTTGACTTAAATTTAATTTTATTGAAATTAAAATCAGTTTGACTTAAATTTAATTTTATGTGAATTAAAATCAGTTTGACTTAAATTTAATTAATTGAAATTAAAATCAGTTTGACTTAAATTTAATTTTATTGATATTAAAATCAGTTTGACTTAAATTTCATTTTATTGATATTAAAATCAGATTGACTTAAATTTAATTTTGTGTAAATTAAAATCAGTTTGACTTAAATTTAATTTTATTGAAATTAAAATCAGTTTGACTTAAATTTAATTTTATTGATATTAAAATCATTTTGACTTAAATTTAATTTTAGTTAAATTAAAATCAGTTTGACTTAAATTTAATTTTATTGAAATTAAAATCAGTTTGACTTAAATTTAATTTTATTGAAATTAAAATCAGTTTGACTAAATTTAATTTTATTGAAATTAAAATCAGTTTGACTTAAATTAATTTTATTGAGATTAAAATCAGTTTGACTTGACTTAAATTTATGTAAATTAAATTCAGTTTGACTTAAATTTAATTTTATTGAAATTTAAATCAGTTTGACTTGACTTAATTTTATGTAAATTAAATTCAGTTTGACTTAAATTTAATTTTATTGAAATTAAAATCAGTTTGACTTAAATTTAATTTTAAGTAAATTAAAATCAGTTTGACTTAAATTTAATTTAATTGAAATTAAAATCAGTTTGACTTAAATTTCATTTTATTGAAATTAAAATCAGATTGACTTAAATTTAATTTTGTGTAAATTAAAATCAGTTTGACTTAAATTTCATTTTATTGATATTAAAATCAGTTTGACTTAAATTTAATTTTATTGAAATTAAAATCAGTTTGACTTAAATTATATTTTGTGTAAGATAAAATCAGTTTGACTTAAATTTAATTTTATTGAAATTAAAATCAGTTTGACTTAAATTTAATTTTATTGAAATTAAAATCAGTTTGACTTAAATTTCATTTTATTGAAATTAAAATCAGTTTGACTTAAACTTAATTTTATTGAAATTAAAATCAGTTTGACTTAAATTTCATTTTATTGAAATTAAAATCAGTTTGACTTAAATTTAATTTTATTGAAATTAAAATCAGTTTGACTTAAATTTCATTTCATTGATATTAAAATCAGTTTGACTTAAATTTAATTTTATTGATATTAAAATCAGTTTGACTTAAATTTCATTTTATTGATATTAAAATCAGATTGACTTAAATTTAATTTTGTGTAAATTAAAATCAGTTTGACTTAAATTTAATTTTATTGAAATTAAAATCAGTTTGACTTAAATTTAATTTTATTGAAATTAAAATCAGTTTGACTTAAATTTAATTTTATTGAAATTAAAATCAGTTTGACTTAAATTTATTTTTATCTGAATTAAAATCAGTTTGACTTTAATTTAATTTACAGTGAAATTAAAATCAGTTTGACTTAAATTTAATTTTATTGAAATTAAAATCAGTTTGACTTAAACTTAATTTTATTGAAATTAAAATCAGTTTGACTTAAATTTAATTTTATTGAAATTAAAATCAGTTTGACTTAAATTTAATTTTATTGAAATTAAAATCAGTTTGACTTAAATTTCATTTTATTGAAATTAAAATCAGTTTGACTTATACTTAATTCTATTGAAATTAAAATCAGTTTGACTTAAATTTCATTTTATTGAAATTAAAATCAGTTTGACTTAAATTTAATTTTATTGAAATTAAAATCAGTTTGACTTAAATTTCATTTCATTGATATTAAAATCAGTTTGACTTAAATTTAATTTAATTGAAATTAAAATAAGTTTGACTTAAATTTAATTTTATTGAAATTAAAATCAGATTGACTTAAATTTAATTTTAAGTAAATTAAAATCAGTTTGACTTAAATTTAATTTTATTGAAATTAAAATCAGTTTGACTTAAATTTAATTTTATTGAAATTAAAATCAGTTTGACTTAAATTTAATTTTATTGAAATTAAAGGCAGATTGACTTAAATTTCATTTTATTGAAATTAAAATCAGATTGACTTAAATTTAATTTTGTGTAAATTAAAATCAGTTTGACTTAAATTTAATTTTATTGAAATTAAAATCAGTTTGACTTAAACTTAATTTTATTGAAATTAAAATCAGTTTGACTTAAATTTAATTTTATTGAAATTAAAATCAGTTTGACTTAAATTTAATTTTATTGAAATTAAAATCAGTTTGACTTAAATTTCATTTTATTGAAATTAAAATCAGTTTGACTTATACTTAATTCTATTGAAATTAAAATCAGTTTGACTTAAATTTAATTTTATTGAAATTAAAATCAGTTTGACTTAAATTTAATTTTATTGAAATTAAAATCAGTTTGACTTAAATTTCATTTCATTGATATTAAAATCAGTTTGACTTAAATTTAATTTTATTGATATTAAAATCAGATTGACTTAAATTTCATTTTATTGATATTAAAATCAGATTGACTTAAATTTAATTTTGTGTAAATTAAAATCAGTTTGACTTAAATTTAATTTTATTGAAATTAAAATCAGTTTGACTTAAATTTAATTTTATTGAAATTAAAATCAGTTTGACTTAAATTTAATTTTATTGAAATTAAAATCAGTTTGACTTAAATTTAATTTTATTGAAATTAAAATCAGATTGACTTAAATTTAATTTTTGTTAAATTAAAATCAGTTTTGCTTAAATTTAATTTAATTGAAATTAAAATAAGTTTGACTTAAATTTAATTTTATTGAAATTAAAATCAGATTGACTTAAATTTAATTTTGTGTAAATTAAAATCAGTTTGACTTAAATTTCATTTCATTGATATTAAAATCAGTTTGACTTAAATTTAATTTTATTGAAATTAAAATCAGTTTGACTTAAACTTAATTTTATTGATATTAAAATCAGATTGACTTAAATTTAATTTTGTGTAAATTAAAATCAGTTTGACTTAAATTTAATTTTATTGAAATTAAAATCAGTTTGACTTAAATTTAATTTTATTGAAATTAAAATCAGTTTGACTTAAATTTAATTTTATTGAAATTAAAATCAGTTTGACTTAAATTTAATTAAATTGAAATTAAAATCAGATTGACTTAAATTTAATTTTTGTTAAATTAAAATCAGTTTGGCTTAAATTTAATTTAATTGAAATTAAAATAAGTTTGACTTAAATTTAATTTTATTGAAATTAAAATCAGTTTGACTTAAATTTAATTTTATTGAAATTAAAATCAGTTTGACTTAAATTTAATTTTAATGAAATTAAAATCATTTTGACTTAAATTTAATTTTATGTAAATTAAAATCAGTTTGACTTAAATTTCATTTTATTGAAATTAAAATCAGTTTAAATTAAATTTAATTTTATTGAAATTAAAATCAGTTTGACTTAAATTTAATTTAATTGAAATTAAAATCAGTTTGACTTAAATTTAATTTTATTGAAATTAAAATCAGATTGACTTAAATTTAATTGAATTGAAATTAAAATCAGTTTGACTTAAATTTCATTTTATTGAAATTAAAATCAGTTTGACTTAAATTTCATTTTATTGAAATTAAAATCAGTTTGACTTAAACTTAATTTTATTGAAATTAAAATCAGTTTGACTTAAACTTAATTTTATTGAAATTAAAATCAGTTTGACTTAAATTTAATTTTATTGAAATTAAAATCAGTTTGACTTAAATTTCATTTCATTGATATTAAAATCAGTTTGACTTAAATTTAATTTTATTGATATTAAAATCAGTTTGACTTAAATTTCATTTTATTGATATTAAAATCAGTTTGACTTAAATTTAATTTTATTGAAATTAAAATCAGTTTGACTTAAATTTAATTAAATTGAAATTAAAATCAGATTGACTTAAATTTAATTTTATTGATATTAAAATCAGTTTGACTTTAATTTAATTTACAGTGAAATTAAAATCAGATTGACTTAAATTTAATTTTATTGATATTAAAATCAGTTTGACTTTAATTTAATTTACAGTGAAATTAAAATCAGTTTGACTTAAATTTAATTTTATTGAAATTAAAATCAGTTTGACTTTAATTTAATTTACAGTGAAATTAAAATCAGTTTGACTTAAATTTAATTTTATTGAAATTAAAATCAGTTTGACTTAAATTTAATTTTATTGAAATTAAAATCAGTTTGACTTAAATTTAATTTTATTGAAATTAAAATCAGTTTGACTTAAATTTAATTTTATTGAAATTAAAATCAGTTTGACTTAAATTTAATTTTATTGAAATTAAAATCAGTTTGACTTAAATTTAATTTTATTGAAATTAAAATCAGTTTGACTTAAATTTAATTTTATTGAAATTAAAATCAGTTTGACTTAAATTTAATTAAATTGAAATTAAAATCAGATTGACTTAAATTTAATTTTATTGATATTAAAATCAGTTTGACTTTAATTTAATTTACAGTGAAATAAAATCAGTTTGACTTAAATTTAATTTTATTGAAATTAAAATCAGTTTGACTTAAATTTCATTTTATTGAGATTAAAATCAGTTTGACTTAAATTTAATTTTATTGAAATTAAAATCAGTTTGACTTAAATTTAATTTTGTGTAAATTAAAATCAGTTTGACTTAAATTTAATTTTATTGAAATTAAAATCAGTTTGACTTAAATTTAATTGAATTGAAATTAAAATCAGTTTGACTTAAATTTAATTTTATTGAAATTAAAATCAGTTTGACTTAAATTTAATTTTATTGAAATTAAAATCAGTTTGACTTAAATTTAATTTTATGTAAATTAAAATCAGTTTGACTTAAATTTAATTTTATTGAAATTAAAATCAGTTTGACTTAAATTTAATTTTATGTAAATTAAAATCAGTTTGACTTAAATTTCATTTTATTGAAATTAAAATCAGTTTAAATTAAATTTAATTTTATTGAAATTAAAATCAGATTGACTTAAATTTAATTTAAGTAAATTAAAATCAGTTTGACTTAAATTTAATTTTATTGAAATTAAAATCAGTTTGACTTAAATTTAATTTTATTGAAATTAAAATCAGTTTGACTAAATTTAATTTTATTGAAATTAAAATCAGTTTGACTTAAATTTAATTTTGTGTAAATTAAAATCAGTTTGACTTAAATTTCATTTTATTGATATTAAAATCAGTTTGACTTAAATTTAATTTAATTGAAATTAAAATCAGTTTGACTTAAATTTAATTTTATTGAAATTAAATCAGTTTAAATTAAATTTAATTTTATTGAAATTAAAATCAGTTTGACTTAAATTTAATTTAATTGAAATTAAAATCAGTTTGACTTAAATTTAATTTTATTGAAATTAAAATCAGTTTGACTTAAATTTAATTTTAATGAAATTAAAATCATTTTGACTTAAATTTAATTTTATGTAAATTAAAATCAGATTGACTTAAATTTAATTTTATTGAAATTAAATCAGTTTAAATTAAATTTAATTTTATTGAAATTAAAATCAGTTTGACTTAAATTTAATTTAATTGAAATTAAAATCAGTTTGACTTAAATTTAATTTTATTGAAATTAAAATCAGTTTGACTTAAATTTAATTTTAATGAAATTAAAATCATTTTGACTTAAATTTAATTTTATGTAAATTAAAATCAGTTTGACTTAAATTTCATTTTATTGAAATTAAAATCAGTTTAAATTAAATTTAATTTTATTGAAATTAAAATCAGTTTGACTTAAATTTAATTTTATTGAAATTAAAATCAGTTTGACTTTAATTTAATTTTATTGAAATTAAAATCAGTTTGACTTAAATTTAATTTTATGTAAATTAAAATCAGTTTGACTTAAATTTAATTTTATTGAAATTAAAATCAGTTTGACTTTAATTTAATTTTATTGAAATTAAAATCAGTTTGACTTAAATTTTGATTAATTGAAATTAAAATCAGTTTGACTTAAATTTAATTTTATTGAAATTAAAATCAGTTTGACTTAAATTTAATTTTATTGAAATTAAAATCAGTTTGACTTAAATTTAATTTAATTGAAATTAAAATCAGTTTGACTTAAATTTAATTTTATTGAAATTAAAATCAGTTTGACTTAAATTTAATTTTAATGAAATTAAAATCATTTTGACTTAAATTTAATTTTATGTAAATTAAAATCAGTTTGACTTAAATTTCATTTTATTGAAATTAAAATCAGTTTAAATTAAATTTAATTTTATTGAAATTAAAATCAGTTTGACTTAAATTTAATTTAATTGAAATTAAAATCAGTTTGACTTAAATTTAATTTTATTGAAATTAAAATCAGATTGACTTAAATTTAATTGAATTGAAATTAAAATCAGTTTGACTTAAATTTCATTTTATTGAAATTAAAATCAGTTTGACTTAAACTTAATTTTATTGAAATTAAAATCAGTTTGACTTAAATTTAATTTTATTGAAATTAAAATCAGTTTGACTTAAATTTCATTTCATTGATATTAAAATCAGTTTGACTTAAATTTAATTTTATTGATATTAAAATCAGTTTGACTTAAATTTCATTTTATTGATATTAAAATCAGTTTGACTTAAATTTAATTTTATTGAAATTAAAATCAGTTTGACTTAAATTTAATTAAATTGAAATTAAAATCAGATTGACTTAAATTTAATTTTATTGATATTAAAATCAGTTTGACTTTAATTTAATTTACAGTGAAATTAAAATCAGATTGACTTAAATTTAATTTTATTGATATTAAAATCAGTTTGACTTTAATTTAATTTACAGTGAAATTAAAATCAGTTTGACTTAAATTTAATTTTATTGAAATTAAAATCAGTTTGACTTAAATTTAATTTTATTGAAATTAAAATCAGTTTGACTTAAATTTAATTTTATTGAAATTAAAATCAGTTTGACTTAAATTTAATTTTATTGAAATTAAAATCAGTTTGACTTAAATTTAATTTAATTGAAATTAAAATCAGTTTGACTTAAATTTAATTTTATTGAAATTAAAATCAGTTTGACTTAAATTTAATTTTATTGAAATTAAAATCAGTTTGACTTAAATTTAATTAAATTGAAATTAAAATCAGATTGACTTAAATTTAATTTTATTGATATTAAAATCAGTTTGACTTTAATTTAATTTACAGTGAAATAAAATCAGTTTGACTTAAATTTAATTTTATTGAAATTAAAATCAGTTTGACTTAAATTTCATTTTATTGAGATTAAAATCAGTTTGACTTAAATTTAATTTTATTGAAATTAAAATCAGTTTGACTTAAATTTAATTTTGTGTAAATTAAAATCAGTTTGACTTAAATTTAATTTTATTGAAATTAAAATCAGTTTGACTTAAATTTAATTGAATTGAAATTAAAATCAGTTTGACTTAAATTTAATTTTATTGAAATTAAAATCAGTTTGACTTAAATTTAATTTTATTGAAATTAAAATCAGTTTGACTTAAATTTAATTTTATGTAAATTAAAATCAGTTTGACTTAAATTTAATTTTATTGAAATTAAAATCAGTTTGACTTAAATTTAATTTTATGTAAATTAAAATCAGTTTGACTTAAATTTCATTTTATTGAAATTAAAATCAGTTTAAATTAAATTTAATTTTATTGAAATTAAAATCAGATTGACTTAAATTTAATTTAAGTAAATTAAAATCAGTTTGACTTAAATTTAATTTTATTGAAATTAAAATCAGTTTGACTTAAATTTAATTTTATTGAAATTAAAATCAGTTTGACTAAATTTAATTTTATTGAAATTAAAATCAGTTTGACTTAAATTTAATTTTGTGTAAATTAAAATCAGTTTGACTTAAATTTCATTTTATTGATATTAAAATCAGTTTGACTTAAATTTAATTTAATTGAAATTAAAATCAGTTTGACTTAAATTTAATTTTATTGAAATTAAATCAGTTTAAATTAAATTTAATTTTATTGAAATTAAAATCAGTTTGACTTAAATTTAATTTAATTGAAATTAAAATCAGTTTGACTTAAATTTAATTTTATTGAAATTAAAATCAGTTTGACTTAAATTTAATTTTAATGAAATTAAAATCATTTTGACTTAAATTTAATTTTATGTAAATTAAAATCAGATTGACTTAAATTTAATTTTATTGAAATTAAATCAGTTTAAATTAAATTTAATTTTATTGAAATTAAAATCAGTTTGACTTAAATTTAATTTAATTGAAATTAAAATCAGTTTGACTTAAATTTAATTTTATTGAAATTAAAATCAGTTTGACTTAAATTTAATTTTAATGAAATTAAAATCATTTTGACTTAAATTTAATTTTATGTAAATTAAAATCAGTTTGACTTAAATTTCATTTTATTGAAATTAAAATCAGTTTAAATTAAATTTAATTTTATTGAAATTAAAATCAGTTTGACTTAAATTTAATTTTATTGAAATTAAAATCAGTTTGACTTTAATTTAATTTTATTGAAATTAAAATCAGTTTGACTTAAATTTAATTTTATGTAAATTAAAATCAGTTTGACTTAAATTTAATTTTATTGAAATTAAAATCAGTTTGACTTTAATTTAATTTTATTGAAATTAAAATCAGTTTGACTTAAATTTTGATTAATTGAAATTAAAATCAGTTTGACTTAAATTTAATTTTATTGAAATTAAAATCAGTTTGACTTAAATTTAATTTTATTGAAATTAAAATCATTTTGACTTAAATTTAATTTTATTGAAATTAAAATCAGTTTGACTTAAATTTAATTTTATTGATATTAAAATCAGTTTGACTTAAATTTCATTTTATTGATATTAAAATCAGTTTGACTTAAATTTAATTTTATTGAAATTAAAATCAGTTTGACTTAAATTTAATTTTGTGTAAATTAAAATCATTTTGACTTAAATTTAATTTTATTGAAATTAAAATCAGTTTGACTTATACTTAATTCTATTGAAATTAAGATCATTTTGACTTAAATTTCATTTTATTGATATTAAAATCAGTTTGACTTAAATTTAATTTTAGTTAAATTAAAATCAGTTTGACTTATACTTAATTTTATGGATATTAAAATCAGTTTGACTTAAATTTAATTTTATCTGAATTAAGATCAGTTTGACTTATACTTAATTCTATTGAAATTAAAATCAGTTTGACTTATACTTAATTCTATTGAAATTTAAATCAGTTTGACTTAAATTTAATTTTATTGAAATTAAAATCAGTTTGACTTAAATTTAATTTTATCTGAATTAAGATCAGTTTGACTTATACTTAATTTTATTGAAATTAAAATCAGTTTGACTTAAATTTAATTTTATGTAAATTAAAATCAGTTTGACTTAAATTTAATTTTATGTAAATTAAAATCAGTTTGACTTAAATTTAATTTTATTGAAATTAAAATCAGTTTGACTTAAATTTAATTTTATGTAAATTAAAATCAGTTAGACTTAAATTTAATTTACAGTGAAATAAAATCAGTTTGACTTAAATTTAATTTTATTGAAATTAAAATCAGTTTGACTTAAATTTAATTTTATTGAAATTAAAATCAGTTTGACTTAAATTTAATTTTATTGAAATTAAAATCAGTTTGACTTATACTTAATTCTATTGAAATTAAAATCAGTTTGACTTAAATTTAATTTTATGTAAATTAAAATCAGTTTGACTTAAATTTAATTTTATTGAAATTAAAATCAGTTTGACTTAAATTTAATTTTATGTAAATTAAAATCAGTTTGACTTAAATTTAATTTTATTGAAATTAAAAACAGTTAGACTTAAATTTAATTTACAGTGAAATAAAATCAGTTTGACTTAAATTTAATTTTATTGAAATTAAAATCAGTTTGACTTAAATTTAATTTTATTGAAATTAAAATCAGTTTGACTTAAATTTAATTTTAGTTAAATTAAAATCAGTTTGACTTAAATTTCATTTTATTGATATTAAAATCAGTTTGACTTAAATTTAATTTTAGTTAAATTAAAATCAGTTTGACTTATACTTAATTTTATGGATATTAAAATCAGTTTGACTTAAATTTAATTTTATTGATATTAAAATCAGTTTGACTTATACTTAATTCTATTGAAATTAAAATCAGTTTGACTTATACTTAATTCTATTGAAATTTAAATCAGTTTGACTTAAATTTAATTTTATTGAAATTAAAATCAGTTTGACTTAAATTTAATTTTATTGAAATTAAAATCAGTTTGACTTAAATTTAATTTAATTGAAATTAAAATCAGTTTGACTTAAATTTAATTTTATGTAAATTAAAATCAGTTTGACTTAAATTTAATTTTATTGAAATTAAAATCAGTTTGACTTAAATTTAATTAAATTAAAATTAAAATCAGTTTGACTTAAATTTAATTTTATTGAAATTAAAATCAGTTAGACTTAAATTTAATTTACAGTGAAATAAAATCAGTTTGACTTAAATTTAATTTTATTGAAATTAAAATCAGTTTGACTTAAATTTAATTTTATTGAAATTAAAATCAGTTTGACTTAAATTTAATTTTATTGAAATTAAAATCAGTTTGACTTATACTTAATTCTATTGAAATTAAAATCAGTTTGACTTAAATTTAATTTTATTGAAATTAAAATCAGTTTGACTTAAATTTATATTTTATTGAAATTAAAATCAGTTTGACTTAAATTTCATTTTATTGATATTAAAATCAGTTTGACTTAAATTTAATTAAATTGAAATTAAAATCAGATTGACTTAAATTTAATTTTATTGAAATTAAAATCAGTTTGACTTAAACTTAATTTTATTGAAATTAAAATCAGTTTGACTTAAATTTAATTTTATTGAAATTAAAATCAGTTTGACTTAAATTTAATTTTATTGAAATTAAAATCAGTTTGACTTAAATTTAATTTAATTGAAATTAAAATCAGATTGACTTAAATTTAATTTTATTGAAATTAAAATCAGATTGACTTAAATTTAATTTTGTGTAAATTAAAATCAGTTTGACTTAAATTTAATTTTATTGAAATTAAAATCAGTTTGACTTAAATTTCATTTTATTGAAATTAAAATCAGTTTGACTTAAATTTAATTTTATTGATATTAAAATCAGTTTGACTTAAATTTATATTTTATTGAAATTAAAATCAGTTTGACTTAAATTTAAATTTAGTTAAATTAAAATCAGTTTGACTTAAATTTAATTTTATTGAAATTAAAATCAGATTGACTTAAATTTCATTTTATTGAAATTAAAATCAGTTTGACTTAAATTTAATTTTAGTTAAATTAAAATCAGTTTGACTTAAATTTAATTTTATGGATATTAAAATCAGTTTGACTTAAATTTAATTTTATTGAAATTAAAATCAGTTTGACTTAAATTTAATTTTATTGAAATTAAAATCAATTTGACTTAAACTTAATTTACAGTGAAATAAAATCAGTTTGACTTAAATTTAATTTTATTGAAATTAAAATCAGATTGACTTAAATTTAATTTTGTGTAAATTAAAATCAGTTTGACTTAAATTTAATTTTATTGAAATTAAAATCAGTTTGACTTAAATTTCATTTTATTGAAATTAAAATCAGTTTGACTTAAATTTAATTTTATTGATATTAAAATCAGTTTGACTTAAATTTATATTTTATTGAAATTAAAATCAGTTTGACTTAAATTTAAATTTAGTTAAATTAAAATCAGTTTGACTTAAATTTAATTTTATTGAAATTAAAATCAGATTGACTTAAATTTCATTTTATTGAAATTAAAATCAGTTTGACTTAAATTAATTTTATTAAATTAAAATCAGTTTGACTTAAATTTAATTTACAGTGAAATTAAAATCAGTTTGACTTAAATTTAATTTTATTGAAATTAAAATCAGTTTGACTTAAATTTAATTTTATTGAAATTAAAATCAGTTTGACTTAAATTTAATTTTATTGAAATTAAAATCAATTTGACTTAAACTTAATTTACAGTGAAATAAAATCAGTTTGACTTAAATTTAATTTTATTGAAATTAAAATCAGTTTGACTTAAACTTAATTTTATTGAAATTAAAATCAGTTTGACTTAAATTTAATTTTATTGAAATTAAAATCAGTTTGACTTAAATTTCATTTTATTGAAATTAAAATCAGTTTGACTTAAATTTCATTTTATTGATATTAAAATCAGTTTGACTTAAATTTAATTAAATTGAAATTAAAATCAGATTGACTTAAATTTCATTTTATTGAAATTAAAATCAGTTTGACTTAAATTTAATTTTAGTTAAATTAAAATCAGTTTGACTTAAATTTAATTTTATGGATATTAAAATCAGTTTGACTTAAATTTAATTTTATTGAAATTAAAATCAGTTTGACTTAAATTTAATTTTATTGAAATTAAAATCAATTTGACTTAAATTTAATTTTATTGAAATTAAAATCAGATTGACTTAAATTTAATTTTGTGTAAATTAAAATCAGTTTGACTTAAATTTCATTTTATTGAAATTAAAATCAGTTTGACTTAAATTTCATTTTATTGAAATTAAAATCAGTTTGACTTAAATTTAATTTTATTGATATTAAAATCAGTTTGACTTAAATTTATATTTTATTGAAATTAAAATCAGTTTGACTTAAATTTAAATTTAGTTAAATTAAAATCAGTTTGACTTAAATTTAATTTTATTGAAATTAAAATCAGATTGACTTAAATTTCATTTTATTGAAATTAAAATCAGTTTGACTTAAATTTAATTTTAGTTAAATTAAAATCAGTTTGACTTAAATTTAATTTTATGGATATTAAAATCAGTTTGACTTAAATTTAATTTTATTGAAATTAAAATCAGTTTGACTTAAATTTAATTTTATCTGAATTAAGATCAGTTTGACTTATACTTAATTCTATTGAAATTAAAATCAGATTGACTTAAATTTAATTCTATTGAAATTAAAATCAGTTTGACTTAAATTTAATTTAATTGAAATTAAAATCAGTTTGACTTAAATTTAATTTAATTGAAATTAAAATCAGTTTGACTTAAATTTAATTTTTGTTAAATTAAAATCAGTTTGACTTAAATTTAATTTTATCTGAATTAAGATCAGTTTGACTTAAACTTAATTTTATTGAAATTAAAATCAGTTTGACTTAAATTTAATTTTATTGAAATTAAAATCAGTTTGACTTAAATTTAATTTTATTGAAATTAAAATCAGTTTGACTTAAATTTAATTTTATTGAAATTAAAATCAATTTGACTTAAACTTAATTTTATTGAAATTAAAATCAGTTTGACTTAAATTTAATTTTATTGAAATTAAAATCAGTTTGACTTAAATTTAATTTTATTGAAATTAAAATCAGTTTGACTTAAATTTAATTTTATTGAAATTAAAATCAGTTTGACTTAAATTTAATTTTATCTGAATTAAAAT
Source organism: Loxodes magnus (assembly GCA_946699065.1). Taxonomy (NCBI): domain Eukaryota; phylum Ciliophora; class Karyorelictea; order Loxodida; family Loxodidae; genus Loxodes; species Loxodes magnus. The sequence goes on from CAMPDV010001226.1 coordinate 59,098, forward strand.
CAGTTTGACTTTAATTTAATTTACAGTGAAATTTAAATCAGTTTAACTTAAATTTAATTTAATTGATATTAAAATCAGTTTGACTTAAATTTAATTTTAGTTAAATTAAAATCAGTTTGACTTAAATTTAATTTTATTGAAATTAAAATCAGTTTGACTTAAATTTAATTTTATTGAAATTAAAATCAGTTTGACTTAAACTTAATTTTATTGAAATTAAAATCAGTTTGACTTAAATTTAATTTTATTGAAATTAAAATCAGTTTGACTTAAATTTAATTTTATTGAAATTAAAATCAGTTTGACTTAAATTTAATTTACAGTGAAATTAGATTCAGTTTGACTTAAATTTAATTTTATTGAAATTAAAATCAGTTTGACTTAAATTTAATTTTATTGAAATTAAAATCAGTTTGACTTAAATTTAATTAAATTAAAATTAAAATCAGTTTGACTTAAATTTAATTTTATTGAAATTAAAATCAGTTTGACTTAAATTTAATTTTATTGAAATTAAAATCAGTTTGACTTAAATTTAATTTTATTGAAATTAAAATCAGTTTGACTTAAATTAATTTTATTGAGATTAAAATCAGTTTGACTTAAATTTAATTAAATTGAAATTAAAATCAGATTGACTTAAATTTAATTTTTGTTAAATTAAAATCAGTTTGACTTAAATTTAATTTAATTGAAATTAAAATAAGTTTGACTTAAATTTAATTTTATTGAAATTAAAATCAGATTGACTTAAATTTAATTTTGTGTAAATTAAAATCAGTTTGACTTAAATTTCATTTCATTGATATTAAAATCAGTTTGACTTAAATTTAATTTTATTGAAATTAAAATCAGTTTGACTTAAATTTAATTTTATTGAAATTAAAATCAGTTTGACTTAAATTTAATTTTATTGAAATTAAAATCAGTTTGACTTAAATTTAATTTTATTGAAATTAAAATCAGATTGACTTAAATTTAATTTTATTGAAATTAAAATCAGTTTGACTTAAATTTAGTTTTATTGATATTAAAATCAGTTTGACTTAAATTTAATTTTATGTAAATTAAAATCAGTTTGACTTAAATTTCATTTTATTGAAATTAAAATCAGTTTGACTTAAATTTAATTTTATTGAAATTAAAATCAGATTGACTTAAATTTAATTTAATTGAAATTAAAATCAGTTTGACTTAAATTTAATTTAATTGAAATTAAAATCAGTTTGACTTAAACTTAATTTTATTGAAATTAAAATCAGTTTGACTTAAATTTAATTTTATTGAAATTAAAATCAGTTTGACTTAAATTTAATTTTATTGAAATTAAAATCAGTTTGACTTAAACTTAATTTTATTGAAATTAAAATCAGTTTGACTTAAATTTAATTTTATTGAAATTAAAATCAGTTTGACTTAAATTTAATTTTATTGAAATTTAAATCAGTTTGACTTAAATTTAATTTTATTGAAATTAAAATCAGTTTGACTTAAATTTCATTTTATTGAAATTAAAATCAGATTGACTTAAATTTAATTTTATTGAAATTAAAATCAGTTTGACTTAAATTTAATTTTATTGATATTAAAATCAGTTTGACTTAAATTTAATTTTATGTAAATTAAAATCAGTTTGACTTAAATTTAATTTTATTGAAATTAAAATCAGTTTGACTTAAATTTAATTTAATTGAAATTAAAATCAGTTTGACTTAAACTTAATTTTATTGAAATTAAAATCAGTTTGACTTAAATTTAATTTTATTGAAATTAAAATCAGTTTGACTTAAATTTAATTTTATTGAAATTAAAATCAGTTTGACTTATACTAAATTCTATTGAAATTAAAATCAGTTTGACTTAAATTTAATTTTATTGAAATTAAAATCAGTTTGACTTAAATTTAATTTTATTGAAATTAAAATCAGTTTGACTTAAATTTAATTTTATTGAAATTAAAATCAGTTTGACTTAAATTTAATTTTATTGAAATTAAAATCAGTTCGACTTAAATTTAATTTTATCTGAATTAAGATCAGTTTGACTTATACTTAATTCTATTGAAATTAAAATCAGTTTGACTTAAATTTAATTTTATTGAAATTAAAATCAGATTGACTTAAATTTAATTTTGTGTAAATTAAAATCAGTTTGACTTAAATTTAATTTTATTGAAATTAAAATCAGTTTGACTTAAATTTCATTTTATTGAAATTAAAATCAGTTTGACTTAAATTTAATTTTATTGATATTAAAATCAGTTTGACTTAAATTTATATTTTATTGAAATTAAAATCAGTTTGACTTAAATTTAAATTTAGTTAAATTAAAATCAGTTTGACTTAAATTTAATTTTATTGAAATTAAAATCAGATTGACTTAAACTTAATTTTATTGAAATTAAAATCAGTTTGACTTAAATTTAATTTTAGTTAAATTAAAATCAGTTTGACTTAAATTTAATTTTATTGAAATTAAAATCAGTTTGACTTAAATTGAATTTTATTGAAATTTAAATCAGTTTGACTTAAATTTAATTTTATGTGAATTAAAATCAGTTTGACTTAAATTTAATTTTAGTTAAATTAAAATCAGTTTGACTTAAATTTAATTTTATTGATATTAAAATCAGTTTGACTTAAATTTAATTTTATGTAAATTAAAATCAGTTTGACTTAAATTTATATTTTATTGAAATTAAAATCAGTTTGACTTAAATTTAATTTTATTGAAATTAAAATCAGTTTGACTTAAATTTAATTTTATTGAAATTAAAATCAGTTTGACTTAAATTTAGTTTTATTGAAATTAAAATCAGTTTGACTTAAATTTAATTTTATTGAAATTAAAATCAGTTTGACTTAAATTTAATTTTATCTGAATTAAGATCAGTTTGACTTAAATTTAATTTAATTGAAATTAAGATCAGTTTAACTTAAATTTAATTTTATCTGAATTAAGATCAGTTTGACTTAAATTTAATTTTATGGATATTAAAATCAGTTTGACTTAAATTTAATTTTATTGAAATTAAAATCAGTTTGACTTAAATTTAATTTTATCTGAATTAAGATCAGTTTGACTTATACTTAATTCTATTGAAATTAAAATCAGATTGACTTAAATTTAATTCTATTGAAATTAAAATCAGTTTGACTTAAATTTAATTTAATTGAAATTAAAATCAGTTTGACTTAAATTTAATTTTATTGAAATTATAATCAGTTTGACTTAAATTTAATTTTATTGAAATTAAAATCAGTTTGACTTAAATTTAATTTTATTGAAATTAAAATCAGTTTGACTTAAATTTAATTTACAGTGAAATTAAATTCAGTTTGACTTAAATTTAATTTTATTGATATTAAAATCAGTTTGACTTAAATTTAATTTTAGTTAAATTAAAATCAGTTTGACTTAAATTTAATTTTATTGAAATTAAAATCAGTTTGACTTAAATTTCATTTTATTGAAATTAAAATCAGATTGACTTAAATTTAATTTTATTGAAATTAAATTCAGTTTGACTTAAATTGAATTTTATTGAAATTAAAATCAGTTTGACTTAAATTTAATTTTATTGATATTAAAATCAGTTTGACTTAAATTTAATTTTATGTAAATTAAAATCAGTTTGACTTAAATTTATATTTTATTGAAATTAAAATCAGTTTGACTTAAATTTAATTTTATTGAAATTAAAATCAGTTTGACTTAAATTTAATTTTATTGAAATTAAAATCAGTTTGACTTAAATTTAGTTTTATTGAAATTAAAATCAGTTTGACTTAAATTTAGTTTTATTGAAATTAAAATCAGTTTGACTTAAATTTAATTTTATTGATATTAAAATCAGTTTGACTTAAATTTATATTTTATTGAAATTAAAATCAGTTTGACTTAAATTTATATTTTATTGAAATTAAAATCAGTTTGACTTAAACTTAATTTTATTGAAATTAAAATCAGTTTGACTTAAATTTAATTTTATTGAAATTAAAATCAGTTTGACTTAAATTTAATTTTATTGAAATTAAAATCAGTTTGACTTAAATTTAATTTACAGTGAAATTAGATTCAGTTTGACTTAAATTTAATTTTATTGAAATTAAAATCAGTTTGACTTAAATTTAATTTTATTGAAATTTAAATCAGTTTGACTTAAATTTAATTTTATTGAAATTAAAATCAGTTTGACTTAAATTTCATTTTATTGAAATTAAAATCAGATTGACTTAAATTTAATTTTATTGAAATTAAAATCAGTTTGACTTAAATTTAATTTTATTGATATTAAAATCAGTTTGACTTAAATTTAATTTTATGTAAATTAAAATCAGTTTGACTTAAATTTAATTATATCTGAATTAAAATCAGTTTGACTTAAATTTAATTTTATTGAAATTAAAATCAGTTTGACTTAAATTTAATTTTAGTTAAATTAAAATCAGTTTGACTTAAATTTCATTTTATTGATATTAAAATCAGTTTGACTTAAATTTAATTTTATGTAAATTAAAATCAGTTTGACTTAAATTTAATTTTGTGTAAATTAAAATCAGTTTGACTTAAATTAATTTTATTAAATTAAAATCAGTTTGACTTAAATTTAATTTACAGTGAAATTAAAATCAGTTTGACTTAAATTTAATTTTATTGAAATTAAAATCAGTTTGACTTAAATTTAATTTTATTGAAATTAAAATCAGTTTGACTTAAATTTAATTTTATTGAAATTAAAATCAATTTGACTTAAACTTAATTTACAGTGAAATAAAATCAGTTTGACTTAAATTTAATTTTATTGAAATTAAAATCAGTTTGACTTAAACTTAATTTTATTGAAATTAAAATCAGTTTGACTTAAATTTAATTTTATTGAAATTAAAATCAGTTTGACTTAAATTTCATTTTATTGAAATTAAAATCAGTTTGACTTAAATTTCATTTTATTGATATTAAAATCAGTTTGACTTAAATTTAATTTTATTGAAATTAAAATCAGTTTGACTTAAATTTCATTTTATTGAAATTAAAATCAGATTGACTTAAATTTAATTTTATTGAAATTAAATCAGTTTGACTTAAATTTAATTTTATTGAAATTAAAATCAGTTTGACTTAAATTTAATTTAATTGAAATTAAAATCAGTTTGACTTAAATTTAATTTTATCTGAATTAAGATCAGTTTGACTTAAATTTAATTTTAGTTAAATTAAAATCAGTTTGACTTAAATTTAATTTTATTGAAATTAAAATCAGTTTGACTTAAATTTAATTTAATTGAAATTAAAATCAGTTTGACTTAAATTTCATTTTATTGAAATTAAAATCAGTTTGACTTAAATTTAATTTTATCTGAATTAAGATCAGTTTGACTTAAACTTAATTTTATTGAAATTAAAATCAGTTTGACTTAAATTTAATTTTATGTAAATTAAAATCAGTTTGACTTAAATTTAATTTTATTGAAATTAAAATCAGTTTGACTTAAATTTAATTTTATCTGAATTAAGATCAGTTTGACTTATACTAAATTCTATTGAAATTAAAATCAGTTTGACTTGACTTAATTTTATTGAAATTAAAATCAGTTTGACTTAAATTTAATTTTATTGAAATTAAAATCAGTTTGACTTAAATTTAATTAAATTGAAATTAAAATCAGTTTGACTTAAATTTAATTAAATTGAAATTAAAATCAGTTTGACTAAATTTAATTTTTGTTAAATTAAAATCAGTTTGACTTAAATTTAATTAAATTGAAATTAAAATCAGTTTGACTTGACTTAATTTAATTGAAATTAAAATCAGTTTAACTTAAATTTAATTTTATTGAAATTAAAATCAGTTTGACTTAAATTTAATTTTATGTAAATTAAAATCAGTTTGACTTAAAGTTAATTTTATTGAAATTAAAATCAGTTTGACTTAAATTTAATTTTATTGAAATTAAAATCAGTTTGACTTAAATTTAATTAAATTAAAATTAAAATCAGTTTGACTTAAATTTAATTTTATTGAAATTAAAATCAGTTTGACTTAAATTTAATTTTATTGAAATTAAAATCAGTTTGACTTAAATTTAATTTTATGTAAATTAAAATCAGTTTGACTTAAATTTAATTTTAGTTAAATTAAAATCAGTTTGACTTAAATTAATTTTATTGAGATTAAAATCAGTTTGACTTAAATTTAATTAAATTGAAATTAAAATCAGATTGACTTAAATTTAATTTTTGTTAAATTAAAATCAGTTTGACTTAAACTTAATTTTATTGAAATTAAAATCAGTTTGACTTAAACTTAATTTTATTGAAATTAAATCAGTTTGACTTAAATTTAATTTTATTGAAATTAAAATCAGTTTGACTTGACTTAATTTTATGTAAATTAAAATCAGTTTGACTTAAATTTAATTTTATTGAAATTAAAATCAGTTTGACTTAAACTTAATTTTATTGAAATTAAAATCAGTTTGACTTAAATTTAATTTTATTGAAATTAAAATCAGTTTGACTTAAATTTAATTTTATTGAAATTAAAATCAGTTTGACTTAAATTTAATTTTATTGAAATTAAAATCAGTTTGACTTAAACGTAATTTAATTGAAATTAAAATCAGTTTAACTTAAATTTAATTTTATTGAAATTAAAATCAGTTTGACTTAAACTTAATTTTATTGAAATTAAAATCAGTTTGACTTAAATTTAATTTTATGTAAATTAAAATCAGTTTGACTTAAATTTAATTTTATTGAAATTAAAATCAGTTTGACTTAAATTTAATTTTATTGAAATTAAAATCAGTTTGACTTAAATTTAATTTTATGTAAATTAAAATCAGTTTGACTTAAATTTAATTTTAGTTAAATTATAATCAGTTTGACTTAAATTTAATTTTATTGAAATTAAAATCAGTTTGACTTAAATTTAATTAAATTGAAATTAAAATCAGTTTGACTTAAATTTAATTATATCTGAATTAAAATCAGTTTGACTTAAATTTAATTTTATTGAAATTTAAATCAGTTTGAATTAAATTTAATTAAATTGAAATTAAAATCAGATTGACTTAAATTTAATTTTTGTTAAATTAAAATCAGTTTGACTTAAATTTAATTTAATTGAAATTAAAATAAGTTTGACTTAAATTTAATTTTATTGAAATTAAAATCAGTTTGACTTAAATTAATTTTATTAAATTAAAATCATTTTGACTTAAATTTCATTTTAAGTAAATTAAATTCAGTTTGACTTAAATTTAATTTTATTGAAATTAAAATCAGTTTGACTTAAACTTAATTCTATTGAAATTAAAATCAGTTTGACTTAAACTTAATTTTATTGAAATTAAAATCAGTTTGACTTAAATTTAATTTTATTGAAATTAAAATCAGTTTGACTTAAACTTAATTTTATTGAAATTAAAATTAGTTTTACTTAAATTTAATTTTATTGAAATTAAAATCAGTTTGACTTAAATTTAATTTTATTGAAATTAAAATCATTTTGACTTAAATTTAATTAAATTGAAATTAAAATCAGTTTGACTTGACTTAATTTAATTGAAATTAAAATCAGTTTAACTTAAATTTAATTTTATTGAAATTAAAATCAGTTTGACTTAAATTTAATTTTATTGAAATTAAAATCAGTTTGACTTAAATTTAATTTTATGTAAATTAAAATCAGTTTGACTTAAAGTTAATTTTATTGAAATTAAAATCAGTTTGACTTAAATTTAATTTTATTGAAATTAAAATCAGTTTGACTTAAATTTAATTAAATTAAAATTAAAATCAGTTTGACTTAAATTTAATTTTATTGAAATTAAAATCAGTTTAACTTAAATTTAATTTTATTGAAATTAAAATCAGTTTGACTTAAATTTAATTTTATGTAAATTAAAATCAGTTTGACTTAAATTTAATTTTAGTTAAATTAAAATCAGTTTGACTTAAATTAATTTTATTGAGATTAAAATCAGTTTGACTTAAATTTAATTAAACTGAAATTAAAATCAGATTGACTTAAATTTAATTTTTGTTAAATTAAAATCAGTTTGACTTAAATTTAATTTTATCTGAATTAAGATCAGTTTGACTTAAACTTAATTTTATTGAAATTAAAATCAGATTGACTTAAACTTAATTTTATTGAAATTAAATCAGTTTGACTTAAATTTAATTTTATTGAAATTAAAATCAGTTTGACTTGACTTAATTTTATGTAAATTAAAATCAGTTTGACTTAAATTTAATTTTATTGAAATTAAAATCAGTTTGACTTAAACTTAATTTTATTGAAATTAAAATCAGTTTGACTTAAATTTAATTTTATTGAAATTAAAATCAGTTTGACTTAAATTTAATTTTATTGAAATTAAAATCAGTTTGACTTAAATTTAATTTTATCTGAATTAAGATCAGTTTGACTTAAACGTAATTTAATTGAAATTAAAATCAGTTTAACTTAAATTTAATTTTATTGAAATTAAAATCAGTTTGACTTAAACTTAATTTTATTGAAATTAAAATCAGTTTGACTTAAATTTAATTTTATGTAAATTAAAATCAGTTTGACTTAAATTTAATTTTATTGAAATTAAAATCAGTTTGACTTAAATTTAATTTTATTGAAATTAAAATCAGTTTGACTTAAATTTAATTTTATTGAAATTAAAATCAGTTTGACTTAAATTTAATTTTAGTTAAATTATAATCAGTTTGACTTAAATTTAATTTTATTGAAATTAAAATCAGTTTGACTTAAATTTAATTAAATTGAAATTAAAATCAGTTTGACTTAAATTTAATTATATCTGAATTAAAATCAGTTTGACTTAAATTTAATTTTATTGAAATTTAAATCAGTTTGAATTAAATTTAATTTTTGTTAAATTAAAATCAGTTTGACTTAAATTTAATTTTATTGAAATTAAAATCAGTTTGACTTAAATTTAATTAAATTGAAATTAAAATCAGTTTGACTTAAATTTAATTTTGTGTAAATTAAAATCAGTTTGACTTAAATTAATTTTATTAAATTAAAATCATTTTGACTTAAATTTCATTTTAAGTAAATTAAATTCAGTTTGACTTAAATTTAATTTTATTGAAATTAAAATCAGTTTGACTTAAACTTAATTCTATTGAAATTAAAATCAGTTTGACTTAAACTTAATTATATTGAAATTAAAATCAGTTTGACTTAAATTTAATTTTATGTAAATTAAAATCAGTTTGACTTAAATTTAATTTTATTGAAATTAAAATCAGTTTGACTTAAATTTAATTTACAGTGAAATAAAATCAGTTTGACTTAAATTTAATTTTATTGAAATTAAAATCAGTTTGACTTAAATTTAATTTTATTGAAATTAAAATCAGTTTGACTTAAATTTAATTTTATTGAAATTAAAATCAGTTTGACTTAAATTTAATTAAATTGAAATTAAAATCAGATTGACTTAAATTTAATTTTTGTTAAATTAAAATCAGTTTGACTTAAATTTCATTTTATTGAAATTAAAATCAGATTGACTTAAATTTAATTTTGTGTAAATTAAAATCAGTTTGACTTAAATTTAATTTTATTGAAATTAAAATCAGTTTGACTTAAATTTATTTTTATCTGAATTAAAATCAGTTTGACTTTTATTTAATTTACAGTGAAATTAAAATCAGTTTGACTTAAATTTAATTTTATTGAAATTAAAATCAGTTTGACTTAAACTTAATTTTATTGAAATTAAAATCAGTTTGACTTAAATTTAATTTTATTGAAATTAAAATCAGTTTGACTTAAATTTAATTTACAGTGAAATAAAATCAGTTTGACTTAAATTTAATTTTATTGAAATTAAAATCAGTTTGACTTGACTTAATTTTATGTAAATTAAATTCAGTTTGACTTAAATTTAAATTATGGAAATTAAAATCAGTTTGACTTAAATTTAATTTTAAGTAAATTAAAATCAGTTTGACTTAAATTTAATTTTAATGAAATTAAAATCAGTTTGACTTAAATTTAATTTTATTGAAATTAAAATCAGTTTGACTTAAATTAATTTTATTGAAATTAAAATCAGTTTGACTTAAATTTAATTTTATTGAAATTAAAATCAGTTTAACTTAAATTTAATTTTATTGAAATTAAAATCAGTTTGAATTAAATTTAATTTTATTGATATTAAAATCAGTTTGACTTAAATTTAATTTTATTGATATTAAAATTAGTTTTACTTAAATTTAATTTTATTGAAATTAAAATCAGTTTGACTTAAATTTAATTTTATTGAAATTAAAATCAGTTTGAATTAAATTTAATTTTATTGATATTAAAATCAGTTTGACTTAAATTTAATTTTATTGATATTAAAATCAGTTTGACTTAAATTTAATTTTATTGAAATTAAAATCAGTTTAACTTAAATTTAATTTTATTGAAATTAAAATCAGTTTGACTTAAATTTAATTTTATTGAAATTAAAATCAGTTTGACTTAAATTTAATTTTATTGAAATTAAAATCAGATTGACTTAAATTTAATTTTTGTTAAATTAAAATCAGTTTGACTTAAATTTAATTTTATTGAGATTAAAATCAGTTTGACTTAAATTTAATTAAATTGAAATTAAAATCAGTTTGACTTGACTTAATTTTATTGAAATTAAAATCAGTTTGACTTAAATTTAATTTAATTGAAATTAAAATCAGTTTGACTTAAATTTAATTTTATTGAAATTAAAATCATTTTGACTTAAATTTAATTTTATTGAAATTAAAATCAGTTTGACTTAAATTAATTTTATTAAATTAAAATCATTTTGACTTAAATTTCATTTTAAGTAAATTAAATTCAGTTTGACTTAAATTTAATTTTATTGAAATTAAAATCAGTTTGACTTAAACTTAATTCTATTGAAATTAAAATCAGTTTGACTTAAACTTAATTTTATTGAAATTAAAATCAGTTTGACTTAAATTTAATTTTATTGAAATTAAAATCAGTTTGACTTAAACTTAATTTTATTGAAATTAAAATTAGTTTTACTTAAATTTAATTTTATTGAAATTAAAATCAGTTTGACTTAAATTTAATTTTATTGAAATTAAAATCATTTTGACTTAAATTTAATTAAATTGAAATTAAAATCAGTTTGACTTGACTTAATTTAATTGAAATTAAAATCAGTTTAACTTAAATTTAATTTTATTGAAATTAAAATCAGTTTGACTTAAATTTAATTTTATTGAAATTAAAATCAGTTTGACTTAAATTTAATTTTATGTAAATTAAAATCAGTTTGACTTAAAGTTAATTTTATTGAAATTAAAATCAGTTTGACTTAAATTTAATTTTATTGAAATTAAAATCAGTTTGACTTAAATTTAATTAAATTAAAATTAAAATCAGTTTGACTTAAATTTAATTTTATTGAAATTAAAATCAGTTTAACTTAAATTTAATTTTATTGAAATTAAAATCAGTTTGACTTAAATTTAATTTTATGTAAATTAAAATCAGTTTGACTTAAATTTAATTTTAGTTAAATTAAAATCAGTTTGACTTAAATTAATTTTATTGAGATTAAAATCAGTTTGACTTAAATTTAATTAAACTGAAATTAAAATCAGATTGACTTAAATTTAATTTTTGTTAAATTAAAATCAGTTTGACTTAAATTTAATTTTATCTGAATTAAGATCAGTTTGACTTAAACTTAATTTTATTGAAATTAAAATCAGATTGACTTAAACTTAATTTTATTGAAATTAAATCAGTTTGACTTAAATTTAATTTTATTGAAATTAAAATCAGTTTGACTTGACTTAATTTTATGTAAATTAAAATCAGTTTGACTTAAATTTAATTTTATTGAAATTAAAATCAGTTTGACTTAAACTTAATTTTATTGAAATTAAAATCAGTTTGACTTAAATTTAATTTTATTGAAATTAAAATCAGTTTGACTTAAATTTAATTTTATTGAAATTAAAATCAGTTTGACTTAAATTTAATTTTATCTGAATTAAGATCAGTTTGACTTAAACGTAATTTAATTGAAATTAAAATCAGTTTAACTTAAATTTAATTTTATTGAAATTAAAATCAGTTTGACTTAAACTTAATTTTATTGAAATTAAAATCAGTTTGACTTAAATTTAATTTTATGTAAATTAAAATCAGTTTGACTTAAATTTAATTTTATTGAAATTAAAATCAGTTTGACTTAAATTTAATTTTATTGAAATTAAAATCAGTTTGACTTAAATTTAATTTTATTGAAATTAAAATCAGTTTGACTTAAATTTAATTTTAGTTAAATTATAATCAGTTTGACTTAAATTTAATTTTATTGAAATTAAAATCAGTTTGACTTAAATTTAATTAAATTGAAATTAAAATCAGTTTGACTTAAATTTAATTATATCTGAATTAAAATCAGTTTGACTTAAATTTAATTTTATTGAAATTTAAATCAGTTTGAATTAAATTTAATTTTTGTTAAATTAAAATCAGTTTGACTTAAATTTAATTTTATTGAAATTAAAATCAGTTTGACTTAAATTTAATTAAATTGAAATTAAAATCAGTTTGACTTAAATTTAATTTTGTGTAAATTAAAATCAGTTTGACTTAAATTAATTTTATTAAATTAAAATCATTTTGACTTAAATTTCATTTTAAGTAAATTAAATTCAGTTTGACTTAAATTTAATTTTATTGAAATTAAAATCAGTTTGACTTAAACTTAATTCTATTGAAATTAAAATCAGTTTGACTTAAACTTAATTATATTGAAATTAAAATCAGTTTGACTTAAATTTAATTTTATGTAAATTAAAATCAGTTTGACTTAAATTTAATTTTATTGAAATTAAAATCAGTTTGACTTAAATTTAATTTACAGTGAAATAAAATCAGTTTGACTTAAATTTAATTTTATTGAAATTAAAATCAGTTTGACTTAAATTTAATTTTATTGAAATTAAAATCAGTTTGACTTAAATTTAATTTTATTGAAATTAAAATCAGTTTGACTTAAATTTAATTAAATTGAAATTAAAATCAGATTGACTTAAATTTAATTTTTGTTAAATTAAAATCAGTTTTACTTAAATTTCATTTTATTGAAATTAAAATCAGATTGACTTAAATTTAATTTTGTGTAAATTAAAATCAGTTTGACTTAAATTTAATTTTATTGAAATTAAAATCAGTTTGACTTAAATTTATTTTTATCTGAATTAAAATCAGTTTGACTTTTATTTAATTTACAGTGAAATTAAAATCAGTTTGACTTAAATTTAATTTTATTGAAATTAAAATCAGTTTGACTTAAACTTAATTTTATTGAAATTAAAATCAGTTTGACTTAAATTTAATTTTATTGAAATTAAAATCAGTTTGACTTAAATTTAATTTACAGTGAAATAAAATCAGTTTGACTTAAATTTAATTTTATTGAAATTAAGATCAGTTTGACTTAAATTTAATTTTATTGAAATTAAAATCAGTTTGACTTAAATTTAATTAAATTGAAATTAAAATCAGATTGACTTAAATTTAATTTTTGTTAAATTAAAATCAGTTTGACTTAAATTTAATTTTATGTAAATTAAAATCAGTTTGACTTAAATTTAATTTTATTGAAATTAAAATCAGTTTGACTTAAATTAATTTTATTGAAATTAAAATCAGTTTGACTTAAATTTAATTTTATTGAAATTAAAATCAGTTTAACTTAAATTTAATTTTATTGAAATTAAAATCAGTTTGAATTAAATTTAATTTTATTGATATTAAAATCAGTTTGACTTAAATTTAATTTTATTGATATTAAAATTAGTTTTACTTAAATTTAATTTTATTGAAATTAAAATCAGTTTGACTTAAATTTAATTTTATTGAAATTAAAATCAGTTTGAATTAAATTTAATTTTATTGATATTAAAATCAGTTTGACTTAAATTTAATTTTATTGATATTAAAATCAGTTTGACTTAAATTTAATTTTATTGAAATTAAAATCAGTTTAACTTAAATTTAATTTTATTGAAATTAAAATCAGTTTGACTTAAATTTAATTTTATTGAAATTAAAATCAGTTTGACTTAAATTTAATTTTATTGAAATTAAAATCAGATTGACTTAAATTTAATTTTTGTTAAATTAAAATCAGTTTGACTTAAATTTAATTTTATTGAGATTAAAATCAGTTTGACTTAAATTTAATTAAATTGAAATTAAAATCAGTTTGACTTGACTTAATTTTATTGAAATTAAAATCAGTTTGACTTAAATTTAATTTAATTGAAATTAAAATCAGTTTGACTTAAATTTAATTTTATTGAAATTAAAATCATTTTGACTTAAATTTAATTAAATTGAAATTAAAATCAGTTTGACTTGACTTAATTTTATTGAAATTAAAATCAGTTTGACTTAAATTTATATTTTATTGAAATTAAAATCAGTTTGACTTAAATTTAATTTTATTGAAATTAAAATCAGTTTGACTTAAATTTAATTTTATTGAAATTAAAATCAGTTTGACTTAAATTTAATTAAATTGAAATTAAAATCAGTTTTACTTAAATTTCATTTTAGTTAAATTAAAATCAGTTTGACTTAAATTTAATTTAATTGAAATTAAAATCAGTTTGACTTAAATTTAATTTTAGTTAAATTAAAATCAGTTTGACTTAAATTTAATTTTATTGAAATTAAAATCAGTTTGACTTAAATTTATCTTTATTGATATTAAAATCAGTTTGACTTAAATTTAATTTTATGTAAATTAAAATCAGTTTGACTTAAATTTAATTTTATTGAAATTAAAATCAGTTTGACTTAAATTTAATTTTATTGAAATTAAAATCAGTTTGACTTAAATTTAATTTAATTGAAATTTAAATCAGTTTGACTTAAATTTAATTTTATTGAAATTAAAATCAGTTTGACTTAAATTTAATTTTATTGAAATTAAAATCAGTTTGACTTAAATTTAATTTTATTGAAATTAAAATCAGTCTGACTTAAATTTAATTTTATCTGAATTAAGATCAGTTTGACTTATACTTAATTCTATTGAAATTAAATTCAGTTTGACTTAAATTTAATTTTATTGAAATTAAAATCAGTTTGACTTAAATTTATTTTTATCTGAATTAAAATCAGTTTGACTTTAATTTAATTTACAGTGAAATTAAAATCAGTTTGACTTAAATTTAATTTTATTGAAATTAAAATCAGTTTGACTTAAACTTAATTTTATTGAAATTAAAATCAGTTTGACTTAAATTTAATTTTATTGAAATTAAAATCAGTTTGACTTAAATTTAATTTTATTGAAATTAAAATCAGTTTGACTTAAATTTCATTTTATTGAAATTAAAATCAGTTTGACTTATACTTAATTCTATTGAAATTAAAATCAGTTTGACTTAAATTTCATTTTATTGAAATTAAAATCAGTTTGACTTAAATTTAATTTTATTGAAATTAAAATCAGTTTGACTTAAATTTCATTTCATTGATATTAAAATCAGTTTGACTTAAATTTAATTTTATTGATATTAAAATCAGATTGACTTAAATTTCATTTTATTGATATTAAAATCAGATTGACTTAAATTTAATTTTGTGTAAATTAAAATCAGTTTTACTTAAATTTCATTTTAGTTAAATTAAAATCAGTTTGACTTAAATTTAATTTTCTTGAAATTAAAATCAGTTTGACTTAAATTTAATTTTATTGAAATTAAAATCAGTTTGACTTAAATTTAATTTTATCTGAATTAAAATCAGTTTGACTTAAATTTCATTTTATTGATATTAAAATCAGTTTGACTTAAATTTAATTTTATGTAAATTAAAATAGGTTTGACTTAAATTATATTTTGTGTAAGATAAAATCAGTTTGACTTAAATTTAATTTTATTGAAATTAAATTCAGTTTGACTTAAATTTATTTTTATCTGAATTAAAATCAGTTTGACTTTAATTTATCTTACAGTGAAATTAAAATCAGTTTGACTTAAATTTAATTTAATTGAAATTAAAATCAGTTTGACTTAAATTTAATTTTAGTTAAATTAAAATCAGTTTGAATTAAATCTAATTTTATCTGAATTAAGATCAGTTTGACTTATACTTAATTCTATTGAAATTAAAATCAGTTTGACTTAAATTTAAAATTTATTGAGATTAAAATCAGTTTGACTTAAATTTAATTTTATTGAAATTAAATTCAGTTTGACTTAAATTTAATTATATTGAAATTAAAATCAGTTTGACTTAAATTTAATTTTATTGAAATTAAAATCAGTTTAACTTAAATTTAATTTTATTGAAATTAAAATCAGTTTGACTTAAATTTAATTTTATTGAAATTAAAATCAGTTTGACTTAAATTTAATTTTCTTGAAATTAAAATCAGTTTGACTTAAATTTAATTTTATTGAAATTAAAATCAGTTTGACTTAAATTTAATTTTAGTTAAATTAAAATCAGTTTGACTTAAATTAATTTTAAGTAAATTAAAATCAGTTTGACTTAAATTTAATTAAATTGAAATTAAATTCAGTTTGACTTAAATTTAATTTTATTGAAATTAAAATCAGTTTGACTTAAATTTAATTTTATTGAAATTAAATTCAGTTTGACTTAAATTTAATTATATTGAAATTAAAATCAGTTTGACTTAAATTTAATTTTATTGAAATTAAAATCAGTTTAACTTAAATTTAATTTTATTGAAATTAAAATCAGTTTGACTTAAATTTAATTTTATTGAAATTAAAATCAGTTTGACTTAAATTTAATTTTCTTGAAATTAAAATCAGTTTGACTTAAATTTAATTTTATTGAAATTAAAATCAGTTTGACTTAAATTTAATTTTATTGAAATTAAAATCAGTTTGACTTAAATTTCATTTTATTGATATTAAAATCAGTTTGACTTAAATTTAATTTTATTGAAATTAAAATAGGTTTGACTTAAATTATATTTTGTGTAAGATAAAATCAGTTTGACTTAAATTTATATTTTATTGAAATTAAAATCAGTTTGACTTAAATTTAATTTTATTGAAATTAAAATCAGTTTGACTTAAATTTAATTAAATTGAAATTAAAATCAGATTGACTTAAATTTAATTTTTGTTAAATTAAAATCAGTTTGACTTAAATTTAATTTTATTGAAATTAAAATCAGTTTGACTTAAATTTAATTTTATGTGAATTAAAATCAGTTTGACTTAAATTTAATTAATTGAAATTAAAATCAGATTGACTTAAATTTAATTTTATTGAAATTAAAATCAGTTTGACTTAAATTTAATTTAATTGAAATTAAAATCAGTTTGACTTAAATTTAATTTTATCTGAATTAAGATCAGTTTGACTTATACTAAATTCTATTGAAATTAAAATCAGTTTGACTTGACTTAATTTTATTGAAATTAAAATCAGTTTGACTTAAATTTAATTTTATTGAAATTAAAATCAGTTTGACTTAAATTTAATTAAATTGAAATTAAAATCAGTTTGACTTAAATTTAATTAAATTGAAATTAAAATCAGTTTGACTAAATTTAATTTTTGTTAAATTAAAATCAGTTTGACTTAAATTTAATTTTATTGAAATTAAAATCAGTTTGACTTAAATTTAATTTTATTGAAATTAAAATCAGTTTGACTTAAATTTAATTTTATTGAAATTAAAATCAATTTGACTTAAATTTAATTTTATTGAAATTAAAATCAGATTGACTTAAATTTAATTTTGTGTAAATTAAAATCAGTTTGACTTAAATTTCATTTTATTGAAATTAAAATCAGTTTGACTTAAATTTCATTTTATTGAAATTAAAATCAGTTTGACTTAAATTTAATTTTATTGATATTAAAATCAGTTTGACTTAAATTTATATTTTATTGAAATTAAAATCAGTTTGACTTAAATTTAAATTTAGTTAAATTAAAATCAGTTTGACTTAAATTTAATTTTATTGAAATTAAAATCAGATTGACTTAAATTTCATTTTATTGAAATTAAAATCAGTTTGACTTAAATTTAATTTTAGTTAAATTAAAATCAGTTTGACTTAAATTTAATTTTATGGATATTAAAATCAGTTTGACTTAAATTTAATTTTATTGAAATTAAAATCAGTTTGACTTAAATTTAATTTTATCTGAATTAAGATCAGTTTGACTTATACTTAATTCTATTGAAATTAAAATCAGATTGACTTAAATTTAATTCTATTGAAATTAAAATCAGTTTGACTTAAATTTCATTTTATTGAAATTAAAATAAGTTTGACTTAAATTTAATTTTATTGAAATTAAAATCAGATTGACTTAAATTTAATTAAATTGAAATTAAAATCAGATTGACTTAAATTTAATTTTTGTGTATCAGTTTGACTTAAATTTAATTTTATTGAAATTAAAATCAGTTTGACTTAAATTTAATTTTATTGAAATTAAAATCAGTTTGACTTAAATTTAATTTTATCTGAATTAAGATCAGTTTGACTTAAACGTAATTTAATTGAAATTAAAATCAGTTTAACTTAAATTTAATTTTATTGAAATTAAAATCAGTTTGACTTAAATTTAATTTTATTGAAATTAAAATCAGTTTGACTTAAATTTAATTTTGTGTAAATTAAAATCAGTTTGACTTAAATTTAATTTTGTGTAAATTAAAATCAGTTTGACTTAAATTTAATTTTATTGAAATTAAAATCAGTTTGACTTAAATTTCATTTTAAGTAAATTAAATTCAGTTTGACTTAAATTTAATTTTAGTTAAATTAAAATCAGTTTGACTTAAATTTAATTTTATTGAAATTAAAATCAGTTTGAATTAAATTTAATTTTATTGAAATTAAAATCAGTTTGACTAAATTTAATTTTATTGAAATTAAAATCAGTTTGACTTAAATTTCATTTTATTGAAATTAAAATAAGTTTGACTTAAATTTAATTTTATTGAAATTAAAATCAGATTGACTTAAATTTAATTAAATTGAAATTAAAATCAGATTGACTTAAATTTAATTTTTGTGTAAATTAAAATCAGTTTGACTTAAATTTCATTTTATTGAAATTAAAATCAGTTTAAATTAAATTTAATTTTATTGAAATTAAAATCAGTTTGACTTAAATTTAATTTTATTGAAATTAAAATCAGTTTGACTTAAATTTCATTTTATTGAAATTAAAATCAGTTTGACTTAAATTTACATTTTTTGAAATTAAAATCAGTTTGACTTAAATTTAATTAAATTGAAATTAAAATCAGATTGACTTAAATTTAATTTTTGTGTAAATTAAAATCAGTTTGACTTAAATTTAATTTTATTGAAATTAAAATCAGTTTGACTTAAATTTAATTTTATTGAAATTAAAATCAGATTGACTTAAATTTAATTTTGTGTAAATTAAAATCAGTTTGACTCAAATTTAATTTTATTGAAATTAAAATCAGTCTGACTTAAATTTAATTAAATTGAAATTTAAATCAGTTTGAAATAAATTTAATTTAATTGAAATTAAAATCAGTTTAACTTAAATTTAATTTTATTGAAATTAAAATCAGTTTGAATTAAATTTAATTTTATTGATATTAAAATCAGATTGACTTAAATTTAAGTAAATTGAAATTAAAATCAGATTGACTTATACTTAATTCTATTGAAATTTAAATCAGTTTGACTTAAATTTAATTTTATTGAAATTAAAATCAGTTTGACTTAAATTTAATTTTATTGAAATTAAGATCAGTTTGACTTATACTTAATTCTATTTAAATTAAATTCAGTTTGACTTAAATTTACATTTTATTGAAATTAAAATCAGTTTGACTTAAATTTAATTTTATGTAAATTAAAATCAGTTTGACTTATACTTAATTCTATTGAAATTAAATTCAGTTTGACTTAAATTTAATTTAATTGAAATTAAAATCAGTTTGACTTAAATTTAATTAAATTGAAATTAAAATCAGTTTAACTTAAATTTAATTTAATTGATATTAAAATCAGTTTGACTTAAATTTAATTTTAGTTAAATTAAAATCAGTTTGACTTAAATTTCATTTTATTGAAATTAAAATCAGATTGACTTAAATTTAATTTTGTGTAAATTAAAATCAGTTTGACTTAAATTTATTTTTATCTGAATTAAAATCAGTTTGACTTTAATTTAATTTACAGTGAAATTAAAATCAGTTTGACTTAAATTTAATTTAATTGAAATTAAAATCAGTTTGACTTAAATTTAATTTTAGTTAAATTAAAATCAGTTTGACTTAAATTTAATTTAATTGAAATTAAAATCAGTTTGACTTAAATTTAATTTTAGTTAAATTAAAATCAGTTTGACTTAAATTTAATTTTATTGAAATTAAAATCAGTTTGACTTAAATTTCATTTTATTGAAATTAAAATCAGTTTGACTTTAATTTAATTTACAGTGAAATAAAATCAGTTTGACTTAAATTTAATTTTATTGAAATTAAAATCAGTTTGACTTAAATTTAATTTTATTGAAATTAAAATCAGTTTGACTTAAATTTATTTTTATCTGAATTAAAATCAGTTTGACTTTAATTTAATTTACAGTGAAATTAAAATCAGTTTGACTTAAATTTAATTTAATTGAAATTAAAATCAGTTTGACTTAAATTTAATTTTAGTTAAATTAAAATCAGTTTGACTTAAATTTAATTTTATTGAAATTAAAATCAGTTTGACTTAAATTTCATTTTATTGAAATTAAAATCAGTTTGACTTTAATTTAATTTACAGTGAAATAAAATCAGTTTGACTTAAATTTAATTTTATTGAAATTAAAATCAGTTTGACTTAAATTTAATTTTATTGAAATTAAAATCAGTTTGACTTAAATTTAATTTTATTGAAATTAAAATCAGTTTGACTTAAATTTAATTTTAAGTAAATTAAAATCAGTTTGACTTTATTTAATTTTAAGTAAATTAATTTCAGTTTGACTTAAATTTAATTTTAAGTAAATTAAAATCAGTTTGACTTAAATTTAATTTTAGTTAAATTAAAATCAGTTTGACTTAAATTTAATTTTATTGAAATTAAAATCAGTTTGACTTAAATTTAATTTTATTGAAATTAAAATCAGTTTGACTTAAATTTAATTTTATTGAAATTAAAATCAGTTTGACTTAAATTTCATTTTATTGAAATTAAAATCAGTTTGACTTAAATTTAATTTTAAGTAAATTAAAATCAGTTTGACTTTATTTAATTTTATTGAAATTAAAATCAGTTTGACTTAAATTTAATTTTATTGAAATTAAAATCAGTTTGACTTAAATTTAATTTTATTGAAATTAAAATCAGTTTGACTTAAATTTAATTTTATTGAAATTAAAATCAGTTTAACTTAAATTTAATTAAATTGAAATTAAAATCAGATTGACTTAAATTTAATTTTATTGATATTAAAATCAGTTTGACTTTAATTTAATTTTATTGAGATTAAAATCAGTTTGACTTAAATTTAATTTTATTGAAATTAAAATCAGTTTGACTTAAATTTAATTTTATTGAAATTAAAATCAGTTTGACTTAAATTAATTTTATTGAAATTAAAATCAGTTTGACTTAAATTTAATTTTATTGAAATTAAAATCAGTTTGACTTAAACTTAATTTTATTGAAATTAAAATCAGTTTGACTTAAATTTAATTTTATTGAAATTCAAATCAGTTTGACTTAAATTTAATTAAATTGAAATTAAAATCAGATTGACTTAAATTTAATTTTTGTTAAATTAAAATCAGTTTGACTTAAATTTATATTTTATTGAAATTAAAATCAGTTTGACTTAAATTTAATTTTATTGAAATTAAAATCAGTTTGACTTAAATTTAATTAAATTGAAATTAAAATCAGTTTGACTAAATTTAATTTTTGTTAAATTAAAATGAGTTTGACTTAAATTTAATTTTATTGAAATTAAAATCAGTTTGACTTTATTTAATTTTATGTGAATTAAAATCAGTTTGACTTAAATTTAATTTTATTGAAATTAAAATCAGTTTGACTTAAATTATATTTTGTGTAAGATAAAATCAGTTTGACTTAAATTTATATTTTATTGAAATTAAAATCAGTTTGACTTAAATTTAATTTTATTGAAATTAAAATCAGTTTGACTTAAAATTAATTAAATTGAAATTAAAATCAGATTGACTTAAATTTAATTTTTGTTAAATTAAAATCAGTTTGACTTAAATTTAATTTTATTGAAATTAAAATCAGTTTGACTTAAATTTAATTTTATCTGAATTAAGATCAGTTTGACTTAAATTTAATTTTATTGATATTAAAATCAGTTTGACTTAAATTTCATTTTATTGATATTAAAATCATTTTGACTTAAATTTAATTTTAGTTAAATTAAAATCAGTTTGACTTAAATTTAATTTTATTGAAATTAAAATCAGTTTGACTTAAATTTAATTTTATTGAAATTAAAATCAGTTTGACTTAAATTTAATTAAATTGAAATTAAAATCAGATTGACTTAAATTTAATTTTTGTTAAATTAAAATCAGTTTGACTTAAATTTAATTTAATTGAAATTAAAATAAGTTTGACTTAAATTTAATTTTATTGAAATTAAAATCAGTTTGACTTAAATCTAATTTACAGTGAAATTAAATTCAGTTTGACTTAAATTTAATTTACAGTGAAATTAAATTCAGTTTGACTTAAATTTAATTTTATTGAAATTAAAATCAGTTTGACTTAAATTTAATTTTATATGAATTAAAATCAGTTTGACTTAAATTTAATTTTCTTGAAATTAAAATCAGTTTGACTTAAATTTAATTTTATTGAAATTAAAATCAGTTTGACTTAAATTTAATTTTCTTGAAATTAAAATCAGTTTGACTTAAATTTAATTTTATTGAAATTAAAATCAGTTTGACTTAAATTTAATTTTATCTGAATTAAAATCAGTTTGACTTAAATTTCATTTTATTGATATTAAAATCAGTTTGACTTAAATTTAATTTTATTGAAATTAAAATAGGTTTGACTTAAATTATATTTTGTGTAAGATAAAATCAGTTTGACTTAAATTTATATTTTATTGAAATTAAAATCAGTTTGACTTAAATTTAATTTTATTGAAATTAAAATCAGTTTGACTTAAATTTAATTAAATTGAAATTAAAATCAGTTTGACTTAAATTTCATTTTATTGATATTAAAATCAGTTTGACTTAAATTTAATTTTATTGAAATTAAAATCAGTTTGACTTAAATTATATTTTGTGTAAGATAAAATCAGTTTGACTTAAATTTAATTTACAGTGAAATTAAATTCAGTTTGACTTAAATTTAATTTTATTGAAATTAAAATCAGTTTGACTTAAATTTAATTAAATTGAAATTAAAATCAGATTGACTTAAATTTAATTTTTGTTAAATTAAAATCAGTTTGACTTAAATTTATATTTTATTGAAATTAAAATCAGTTTGACTTAAATTTAATTTTATTGAAATTAAAATCAGTTTGACTTAAATTTAATTAAATTGAAATTAAAATCAGTTTGACTAAATTTAATTTTTGTTAAATTAAAATGAGTTTGACTTAAATTTAATTTTATTGAAATTAAAATCAGTTTGACTTTATTTAATTTTATGTGAATTAAAATCAGTTTAACTTAAATTTAATTTTATTGAAATTAAAATCAGTTTGACTTAAATTTAATTTTATTGAAATTAAAATCAGTTTGACTTAAATTTAATTAAATTGAAATTAAAATCAGATTGACTTAAATTTAATTTTGTGTAAATTAAAATCAGTTTGACTTAAATTTAATTTTATTGAAATTAAAATCAGTTTGACTTAAATTTCATTTTAAGTAAATTAAATTCAGTTTGACTTAAATTTAATTTTAGTTAAATTAAAATCAGTTTGACTTAAATTTAATTTTATTGAAATTAAAATCAGTTTGAATTAAATTTAATTTTATTGAAATTAAAATCAGTTTGACTAAATTTAATTTTATTGAAATTAAAATCAGTTTGACTTAAATTTCATTTTATTGAAATTAAAATAAGTTTGACTTAAATTTAATTTTATTGAAATTAAAATCAGATTGACTTAAATTTAATTAAATTGAAATTAAAATCAGATTGACTTAAATTTAATTTTTGTGTAAATTAAAATCAGTTTGACTTAAATTTAATTTTATTGAAATTAAAATCAGATTGACTTAAATTTAATTTTAAGTAAATTAAAATCAGTTTGACTTAAATTTAATTTTATTGAAATTAAAATCAGTTTGACTTAAATTTCATTTTATTGAAATTAAAATCAGTTTGACTTAAATTTACATTTTTTGAAATTAAAATCAGTTTGACTTAAATTTAATTAAATTGAAATTAAAATCAGATTGACTTAAATTTAATTTTTGTGTAAATTAAAATCAGTTTGACTTAAATTTAATTTTATTGAAATTAAAATCAGTTTGACTTAAATTTAATTT
Organism: Loxodes magnus; assembly: GCA_946699065.1. NCBI lineage: Eukaryota > Ciliophora > Karyorelictea > Loxodida > Loxodidae > Loxodes > Loxodes magnus. The sequence goes on from CAMPDV010001226.1 coordinate 83,667, forward strand.
TGTGTAAATTAAAATCAGTTTGACTTAAATTTCATTTTATTGAAATTAAAATCAGTTTGACTTAAATTTAATTTAATTGAAATTAAAATCAGTTTGACTTAAATTTAATTTTATTGAAATTAAAATCAGTTTGACTTAAATTTAATTTTATCTGAATTAAGATCAGTTTGACTTAAACGTAATTTAATTGAAATTAAAATCAGTTTAACTTAAATTTAATTTTATTGAAATTAAAATCAGTTTGACTTAAATTTAATTTTATTGAAATTAAAATCAGTTTGACTTAAATTTAATTTTGTGTAAATTAAAATCAGTTTGACTTAAATTTAATTTTGTGTAAATTAAAATCAGTTTGACTTAAATTTAATTTTATTGAAATTAAAATCAGTTTGACTTAAATTTCATTTTAAGTAAATTAAATTCAGTTTGACTTAAATTTAATTTTAGTTAAATTAAAATCAGTTTGACTTAAATTTAATTTTATTGAAATTAAAATCAGTTTGAATTAAATTTAATTTTATTGAAATTAAAATCAGTTTGACTAAATTTAATTTTATTGAAATTAAAATCAGTTTGACTTAAATTTCATTTTATTGAAATTAAAATAAGTTTGACTTAAATTTAATTTTATTGAAATTAAAATCAGATTGACTTAAATTTAATTAAATTGAAATTAAAATCAGATTGACTTAAATTTAATTTTTGTGTAAATTAAAATCAGTTTGACTTAAATTTAATTTTATTGAAATTAAAATCAGATTGACTTAAATTTAATTTTAAGTAAATTAAAATCAGTTTGACTTAAATTTAATTTTATTGAAATTAAAATCAGTTTGACTTAAATTTCATTTTATTGAAATTAAAATCAGTTTGACTTAAATTTACATTTTTTGAAATTAAAATCAGTTTGACTTAAATTTAATTAAATTGAAATTAAAATCAGATTGACTTAAATTTAATTTTTGTGTAAATTAAAATCAGTTTGACTTAAATTTAATTTTATTGAAATTAAAATCAGTTTGACTTAAATTTAATTTTATTGAAATTAAAATCAGATTGACTTAAATTTAATTTTGTGTAAATTAAAATCAGTTTGACTCAAATTTAATTTTATTGAAATTAAAATCAGTCTGACTTAAATTTAATTAAATTGAAATTTAAATCAGTTTGAAATAAATTTAATTTAATTGAAATTAAAATCAGTTTAACTTAAATTTAATTTTATTGAAATTAAAATCAGTTTGAATTAAATTTAATTTTATTGATATTAAAATCAGATTGACTTAAATTTAAGTAAATTGAAATTAAAATCAGATTGACTTATACTTAATTCTATTGAAATTTAAATCAGTTTGACTTAAATTTAATTTTATTGAAATTAAAATCAGTTTGACTTAAATTTAATTTTATTGAAATTAAGATCAGTTTGACTTATACTTAATTCTATTTAAATTAAATTCAGTTTGACTTAAATTTACATTTTATTGAAATTAAAATCAGTTTGACTTAAATTTAATTTTATGTAAATTAAAATCAGTTTGACTTATACTTAATTCTATTGAAATTAAATTCAGTTTGACTTAAATTTAATTTAATTGAAATTAAAATCAGTTTGACTTAAATTTAATTAAATTGAAATTAAAATCAGTTTAACTTAAATTTAATTTAATTGATATTAAAATCAGTTTGACTTAAATTTAATTTTAGTTAAATTAAAATCAGTTTGACTTAAATTTCATTTTATTGAAATTAAAATCAGATTGACTTAAATTTAATTTTGTGTAAATTAAAATCAGTTTGACTTAAATTTAATTTTATTGAAATTAAAATCAGTTTGACTTAAATTTATTTTTATCTGAATTAAAATCAGTTTGACTTTAATTTAATTTACAGTGAAATTAAAATCAGTTTGACTTAAATTTAATTTAATTGAAATTAAAATCAGTTTGACTTAAATTTAATTTTAGTTAAATTAAAATCAGTTTGACTTAAATTTAATTTTATTGAAATTAAAATCAGTTTGACTTAAATTTCATTTTATTGAAATTAAAATCAGTTTGACTTTAATTTAATTTACAGTGAAATAAAATCAGTTTGACTTAAATTTAATTTTATTGAAATTAAAATCAGTTTGACTTAAATTTAATTTTATTGAAATTAAAATCAGTTTGACTTAAATTTAATTTTATTGAAATTAAAATCAGTTTGACTTAAATTTAATTTTAAGTAAATTAAAATCAGTTTGACTTTATTTAATTTTAAGTAAATTAAATTCAGTTTGACTTAAATTTAATTTTAAGTAAATTAAAATCAGTTTGACTTAAATTTAATTTTAGTTAAATTAAAATCAGTTTGACTTAAATTTAATTTTATTGAAATTAAAATCAGTTTGACTTAAATTTAATTTTATTGAAATTAAAATCAGTTTGACTTAAATTTAATTTTATTGAAATTAAAATCAGTTTGACTTAAATTTCATTTTATTGAAATTAAAATCAGTTTGACTTAAATTTAATTTTAAGTAAATTAAAATCAGTTTGACTTTATTTAATTTTATTGAAATTAAAATCAGTTTGACTTAAATTTAATTTTATTGAAATTAAAATCAGTTTGACTTAAATTTAATTTTATTGAAATTAAAATCAGTTTGACTTAAATTTAATTTTATTGAAATTAAAATCAGTTTAACTTAAATTTAATTAAATTGAAATTAAAATCAGATTGACTTAAATTTAATTTTATTGATATTAAAATCAGTTTGACTTTAATTTAATTTTATTGAGATTAAAATCAGTTTGACTTAAATTTAATTTTATTGAAATTAAAATCAGTTTGACTTAAATTTAATTTTATTGAAATTAAAATCAGTTTGACTTAAATTAATTTTATTGAAATTAAAATCAGTTTGACTTAAATTTAATTTTATTGAAATTAAAATCAGTTTGACTTAAACTTAATTTTATTGAAATTAAAATCAGTTTGACTTAAATTTAATTTTATTGAAATTCAAATCAGTTTGACTTAAATTTAATTAAATTGAAATTAAAATCAGATTGACTTAAATTTAATTTTTGTTAAATTAAAATCAGTTTGACTTAAATTTATATTTTATTGAAATTAAAATCAGTTTGACTTAAATTTAATTTTATTGAAATTAAAATCAGTTTGACTTAAATTTAATTAAATTGAAATTAAAATCAGTTTGACTAAATTTAATTTTTGTTAAATTAAAATGAGTTTGACTTAAATTTAATTTTATTGAAATTAAAATCAGTTTGACTTTATTTAATTTTATGTGAATTAAAATCAGTTTGACTTAAATTTAATTTTATTGAAATTAAAATCAGTTTGACTTAAATTATATTTTGTGTAAGATAAAATCAGTTTGACTTAAATTTATATTTTATTGAAATTAAAATCAGTTTGACTTAAATTTAATTTTATTGAAATTAAAATCAGTTTGACTTAAAATTAATTAAATTGAAATTAAAATCAGATTGACTTAAATTTAATTTTTGTTAAATTAAAATCAGTTTGACTTAAATTTAATTTTATTGAAATTAAAATCAGTTTGACTTAAATTTAATTTTATCTGAATTAAGATCAGTTTGACTTAAATTTAATTTTATTGATATTAAAATCAGTTTGACTTAAATTTCATTTTATTGATATTAAAATCATTTTGACTTAAATTTAATTTTAGTTAAATTAAAATCAGTTTGACTTAAATTTAATTTTATTGAAATTAAAATCAGTTTGACTTAAATTTAATTTTATTGAAATTAAAATCAGTTTGACTTAAATTTAATTAAATTGAAATTAAAATCAGATTGACTTAAATTTAATTTTTGTTAAATTAAAATCAGTTTGACTTAAATTTAATTTAATTGAAATTAAAATAAGTTTGACTTAAATTTAATTTTATTGAAATTAAAATCAGTTTGACTTAAATCTAATTTACAGTGAAATTAAATTCAGTTTGACTTAAATTTAATTTACAGTGAAATTAAATTCAGTTTGACTTAAATTTAATTTTATTGAAATTAAAATCAGTTTGACTTAAATTTAATTTTATATGAATTAAAATCAGTTTGACTTAAATTTAATTTTCTTGAAATTAAAATCAGTTTGACTTAAATTTAATTTTATTGAAATTAAAATCAGTTTGACTTAAATTTAATTTTCTTGAAATTAAAATCAGTTTGACTTAAATTTAATTTTATTGAAATTAAAATCAGTTTGACTTAAATTTAATTTTATCTGAATTAAAATCAGTTTGACTTAAATTTCATTTTATTGATATTAAAATCAGTTTGACTTAAATTTAATTTTATTGAAATTAAAATAGGTTTGACTTAAATTATATTTTGTGTAAGATAAAATCAGTTTGACTTAAATTTATATTTTATTGAAATTAAAATCAGTTTGACTTAAATTTAATTTTATTGAAATTAAAATCAGTTTGACTTAAATTTAATTAAATTGAAATTAAAATCAGTTTGACTTAAATTTCATTTTATTGATATTAAAATCAGTTTGACTTAAATTTAATTTTATTGAAATTAAAATCAGTTTGACTTAAATTATATTTTGTGTAAGATAAAATCAGTTTGACTTAAATTTAATTTACAGTGAAATTAAATTCAGTTTGACTTAAATTTAATTTTATTGAAATTAAAATCAGTTTGACTTAAATTTAATTAAATTGAAATTAAAATCAGATTGACTTAAATTTAATTTTTGTTAAATTAAAATCAGTTTGACTTAAATTTATATTTTATTGAAATTAAAATCAGTTTGACTTAAATTTAATTTTATTGAAATTAAAATCAGTTTGACTTAAATTTAATTAAATTGAAATTAAAATCAGTTTGACTAAATTTAATTTTTGTTAAATTAAAATGAGTTTGACTTAAATTTAATTTTATTGAAATTAAAATCAGTTTGACTTTATTTAATTTTATGTGAATTAAAATCAGTTTGACTTAAATTTAATTTTATTGAAATTAAAATCAGTTTGACTTAAATTTAATTTTATTGAAATTAAAATCAGTTTGACTTAAATTTATATTTTATTGAAATTAAAATCAGTTTGACTTAAATTTAATTTTATTGAAATTAAAATCAGTTTGACTTAAATTTAATTTAATTGAAATTAAAATCAGTTTGACTTAAATTTAATTTTATTGAAATTAAAATCAGTTTGACTTAAATTTAATTTTATTGAAATTAAAATCAGTTTGACTTAAATTTAATTTTATTGAAATTAAAATCAGTTTGACTTAAATTTAATTTTATTGAAATTAAAATCAGTTTGACTTAAATTTAATTTTATTGAAATTAAAATCAGATTGACTTAAATTTAATTTTATTGAAATTAAAATCAGTTTGACTTAAATTTAATTTTATTGAAATTAAAATCAGTTTGACTTAAATTTAATTTTATCTGAATTAAGATCAGTTTGACTTAAATTTAATTTTATTGAAATTAAAATCAGTTTGACTTAAATTTCATTTTATTGAAATTAAAATCAGTTTGACTTATATTTAATTTAATTGAAATTAAAATCAGTTTGACTTAAATTTAATTTTATTGAAATTAAAATCAGTTTGACTTAAATTTAATTTTATTGAAATTAAAATCAGTTTGACTTAAATTTAATTTTATTGAAATTAAAATCAGTTTGACTTAAATTTAATTTTATTGAAATTAAAATCAGTTTGACTTAAATTTAATTTTATTGAAATTAAAATCAGATTGACTTAAATTTAATTTTATTGAAATTAAAATCAGTTTGACTTAAATTTAATTTTATTGAAATTAAAATCAGTTTGACTTAAATTTAATTTTATTGAAATTAAAATCAGTTTGACTTAAATTTAATTTTATTGAAATTAAAATCAGTTTGACTTAAATTTAATTAAATTGAAATTAAAATCAGATTGACTTAAATTTAATTTTTGTTAAATTAAAATCAGTTTGGCTTAAATTTAATTTTATTGAAATTAAAATCAGTTTGACTTAAATTTAATTTTATTGAAATTAAAATCAGTTTGACTTAAATTTAATTTTATTGAAATTAAAATCAGTTTGACTTAAATTTCATTTTATTGAAATTAAAGGCAGATTGACTTAAATTTAATTTTATTGAAATTAAAATCAGTTTGACTTAAATTTAGATAAATTGAAATTAAAATCAGATTGACTTAAATTTAATTTTTGTTAAATTAAAATCAGTTTGACTTAAATTTAATTTTATTGAAATTAAAATCAGTTTGACTTAAATTTAATTTTATTGAAATTAAAATCAGTTTGACTTAAATTTAATTAAATTGAAATTAAAATCATTTTGACTTAAATTTAATTTTATTGAAATTAAAATCAGTTTGACTTAAATTTTATTTTAGTTAAATTAAAATCAGTTTGACTTAAATTTAATTATATCTGAATTAAAATCAGTTTGACTTAAATTTAATTTACAGTGAAATTAAATTCAGTTTGACTTAAATTTAATTTAATTGATATTAAAATCAGTTTGACTTAAATTTAATTTTGTGTAAATTAAAATCAGTTTGACTTAAATTTAATTTTATTGAAATTAAAATCAGTTTGACTTAAATTTAATTTTATTGAAATTAAAATCAGTTTGACTTAAATTTAATTTTATTGAAATTAAAATCAGTTTGACTTAAATTTAATTAAATTGAAATTAAAATCAGATTGACTTAAATTTAATTTTTGTTAAATTAAAATCAGTTTGGCTTAAATTTAATTTAATTGAAATTAAAATAAGTTTGACTTAAATTTAATTTTATTGAAATTAAAATCAGTTTGACTTAAATTTAATTAATTGAAATTAAAATCAGTTTGACTTAAATTTAATTTTATTGATATTAAAATCAGTTTGACTTAAATTTCATTTTATTGATATTAAAATCAGTTTGACTTAAATTTCATTTTATTGATATTAAAATCAGATTGACTTAAATTTAATTTTGTGTAAATTAAAATCAGTTTGACTTAAATTTAATTTTATTGAAATTAAAATCAGTTTGACTTAAATTTAATTTTATTGAAATTAAAATCAGTTTGACTTAAATTTAATTTTATTGAAATTAAAATCAGTTTGACTTAAATTTAATTTTATTGAAATTAAAATCAGTTTGACTTAAATTTAATTTTATTGAAATTAAAATCAGTTTGACTTAAATTTCATTTTATTGAAATTAAAATCAGTTTGACTTAAATTTAATTTTATTGAAATTAAAATCAGTTTGACTTAAATTTAATTTTGTGTAAATTAAAATCAGTTTGACTTAAATTTCATTTTATTGAAATTAAAATCAGTTTAAATTAAATTTAATTTTATTGAAATTAAAATCAGTTTGACTTAAATTTAATTTAATTGAAATTAAAATCAGTTTGACTTAAATTTAATTTTATTGAAATTAAAATCAGATTGACTTAAATTTAATTGAATTGAAATTAAAATCAGTTTGACTTAAATTTCATTTTATTGAAATTAAAATCAGTTTGACTTAAATTTAATTTTGTGTAAATTAAAATCAGTTTGACTTAAATTTATATTTTATTGAAATTAAAATCAGTTTGACTTAAATTTAATTTTATTGAAATTAAAATCAGTTTGACTTAAATTTAATTTTATTGAAATTAAAATCAGTTTGACTTAAATTTAATTTTATTGATATTAAAATCAGTTTGACTTAAATTTAATTTTATTGAAATTAAAATCAGTTTGACTTAAATTTCATTTCATTGATATTAAAATCAGTTTGACTTAAATTTAATTTTATTGATATTAAAATCAGTTTGACTTAAATTTCATTTTATTGATATTAAAATCAGATTGACTTAAATTTAATTTTGTGTAAATTAAAATCAGTTTGACTTAAATTTAATTTTATTGAAATTAAAATCATTTTGACTTAAATTTAATTTTATTGAAATTAAAATAAGTTTGACTTAAATTTAATTTTATTGAAATTAAAATCAGTTTGACTTAAATTTAATTTTATTGAAATTAAAATCAGTTTGACTTAAATTTAATTTTATTGAAATTTAAATCAGTTTAACTTAAATTTAATTTAATTGATATTAAAATCAGTTTGACTTAAATTTCATTTTATTGATATTAAAATCAGTTTGACTTAAATTTAATTTTATTGAAATTAAAATCAGTTTGACTTAAATTTAATTTAATTGAAATTTAAATCAGTTTGACTTAAATTTAATTTTATTGAAATTAAAATCAGTTTGACTTAAATTTAATTTTATTGAAATTAAAATCAGTTTGACTTAAATTTAATTTTATTGAAATTAAAATCAGTTTGACTTAAATTTCATTTTATTGAAATTAAAATCAGATTGACTTAAATTTAATTTTGTGTAAATTAAAATCAGTTTGACTTAAATTTAATTTTATTGAAATTAAAATCAGTTTGACTTAAATTTAATTTTGTGTAAATTAAAATCAGTTAGACTTAAATTTAATTTACAGTGAAATAAAATCAGTTTGACTTAAATTTAATTTTATTGAAATTAAAATCAGTTTGACTTAAATTTAATTGAATTGAAATTAAAATCAGTTTGACTTAAATTTAATTTTATTGAAATTAAAATCAGTTTGACTTAAATTTAATTTTATTGAAATTAAAATCAGTTTGACTTAAATTTAATTTTATTGAAATTAAAATCAGTTTGACTTAAATTTAATTTTATTGAAATTAAAATCAGTTTGACTTAAATTTAATTTAATTGAAATTAAAATCAGTTTGACTTAAATTTAATTTTATTGAAATTAAAATCAGTTTGACTTAAATTTAATTTTAATGAAATTAAAATCATTTTGACTTAAATTTAATTTTATGTAAATTAAAATCAGTTTGACTTAAATTTCATTTTATTGAAATTAAAATCAGTTTAAATTAAATTTAATTTTATTGAAATTAAAATCAGTTTGACTTAAATTTAATTTAATTGAAATTAAAATCAGTTTGACTTAAATTTAATTTTATTGAAATTAAAATCAGATTGACTTAAATTTAATTGAATTGAAATTAAAATCAGTTTGACTTAAATTTCATTTTATTGAAATTAAAATCAGTTTGACTTAAATTTAATTTTGTGTAAATTAAAATCAGTTTGACTTAAATTTATATTTTATTGAAATTAAAATCAGTTTGACTTAAATTTAATTTTATTGAAATTAAAATCAGTTTGACTTAAATTTAATTTTATTGAAATTAAAATCAGTTTGACTTAAATTTAATTTTATTGATATTAAAATCAGTTTGACTTAAATTTCATTTTATTGAAATTAAAATCAGATTGACTTAAATTTAATTTTGTGTAAATTAAAATCAGTTTGACTTAAATTTAATTTTATTGAAATTAAAATCAGTTTGACTTAAATTTCATTTTATTGATATTAAAATCAGATTGACTTAAATTTAATTTTGTGTAAATTAAAATCAGTTTGACTTAAATTTAATTTTATTGAAATTAAAATCATTTTGACTTAAATTTAATTTTATTGAAATTAAAATAAGTTTGACTTAAATTTAATTTTATTGAAATTAAAATCAGTTTGACTTAAATTTAATTTTATTGAAATTAAAATCAGTTTGACTTAAATTTAATTTTATTGAAATTTAAATCAGTTTAACTTAAATTTAATTTAATTGATATTAAAATCAGTTTGACTTAAATTTCATTTTATTGATATTAAAATCAGTTTGACTTAAATTTAATTTTATTGAAATTAAAATCAGTTTGACTTAAATTTAATTTAATTGAAATTTAAATCAGTTTGACTTAAATTTAATTTTATTGAAATTAAAATCAGTTTGACTTAAATTTAATTTTATTGAAATTAAAATCAGTTTGACTTAAATTTAATTTTATTGAAATTAAAATCAGTTTGACTTAAATTTCATTTTATTGAAATTAAAATCAGATTGACTTAAATTTAATTTTGTGTAAATTAAAATCAGTTTGACTTAAATTTAATTTTATTGAAATTAAAATCAGTTTGACTTAAATTTAATTTTGTGTAAATTAAAATCAGTTTGACTTAAATTTATATTTTATTGAAATTAAAATCAGTTTGACTTAAATTTAATTTTATTGAAATTAAAATCAGTTTGACTTAAATTTAATTGAATTGAAATTAAAATCAGTTTGACTTAAATTTAATTTTATTGAAATTAAAATCAGTTTGACTTAAATTTAATTTTATTGAAATTAAAATCAGTTTGACTTATACTTAATTTTATGTAAATTAAAATCAGTTTGACTTAAATTTAATTTTATTGAAATTAAAATCAGTTTGACTTAAATTTAATTTTATTGAAATTAAAATCAGTTTGACTTAAATTTAATTTTATGTAAATTAAAATCAGTTTAAATTAAATTTAATTTTATTGAAATTAAAATCAGTTTGACTTAAATTTAATTTTTTTGAAATTAAAATCAGTTTGACTAAATTTAATTTTATTGAAATTAAAATCAGTTTGACTTAAATTTAATTTTGTGTAAATTAAAATCAGTTTGACTTAAATTTCATTTTATTGATATTAAAATCAGTTTGACTTAAATTTAATTTAATTGAAATTAAAATCAGTTTGACTTAAATTTCATTTTATTGAAATTAAAATCAGATTGACTTAAATTTAATTTTATTGAAATTAAATCAGTTTAAATTAAATTTAATTTTATTGAAATTAAAATCAGTTTGACTTAAATTTAATTTAATTGAAATTAAAATCAGTTTGACTTAAATTTAATTTTATTGAAATTAAAATCAGTTTGACTTAAATTTAATTTTAATGAAATTAAAATCATTTTGACTTAAATTTAATTTTATGTAAATTAAAATCAGATTGACTTAAATTTAATTTTATTGAAATTAAATCAGTTTAAATTAAATTTAATTTTATTGAAATTAAAATCAGTTTGACTTAAATTTAATTTTAATGAAATTAAAATCATTTTGACTTAAATTTAATTTTATGTAAATTAAAATCAGTTTGACTTAAATTTCATTTTATTGAAATTAAAATCAGTTTAAATTAAATTTAATTTTATTGAAATTAAAATCAGTTTGACTTAAATTTAATTTTATTGAAATTAAAATCAGTTTGACTTTAATTTAGATTTATTGAAATTAAAATCAGTTTGACTTAAATTTAATTTTATTGAAATTAAAATCAGTTTGACTTTAATTTAATTTTATTGAAATTAAAATCAGTTTGACTTAAATTTATATTTTATTGAAATTAAAATCAGTTTGACTTAAATTTAATTAAATTGAAATTAAAATCAGTTTGACTTAAATTTAATTTTATTGAAATTAAAATCATTTTGACTTAAATTTAATTAAATTGAAATTAAAATCAGTTTGACTTAAATTTAATTTTATTGAAATTAAAATCAGTTTGACTTAAATTTAATTTTATTGAAATTAAAATCAGTTTGACTTAAATTTAATATTATTGAAATTAAAATCAGTTTGACTTAAATTTAATTTTGTGTAAATTAAAATCATTTTGACTTAAATTTAATTTTATTGAAATTAAAATCAGTTTGACTTAAATTTAATTTTATTGAAATTTAAATTCAGTTTGACTTAAATTTAATTTAATTGATATTAAAATCAGTTTGACTTAAATTTCATTTTATTGAAATTAAAATCAGATTGACTTATACTTAATTTTATGGATATTAAAATCAGTTTGACTTAAATTTAATTTTATCTGAATTAAGATCAGTTTGACTTATACTTAATTCTATTGAAATTAAAATCAGTTTGACTTATACTTAATTCTATTGAAATTTAAATCAGTTTGACTTAAATTTAATTTTATTGAAATTAAAATCAGTTTGACTTAAATTTAATTTTATCTGAATTAAGATCAGTTTGACTTATACTTAATTCTATTGAAATTAAAATCAGTTTGACTTAAATTTCATTTTATGTAAATTAAAATCAGTTTGACTTAAATTTAATTTTATTGAAATTAAAATCAGTTTGACTTAAATTTAATTTTATTGAAATTAAAATCAGTTTGACTTAAATTTAATTTTATTGAAATTAAAATCAGTTAGACTTAAATTTAATTTACAGTGAAATAAAATCAGTTTGACTTAAATTTAATTTTATTGAAATTAAAATCAGTTTGACTTAAATTTAATTTTATTGAAATTAAAATCAGTTTGACTTAAATTTAATTTTATTGAAATTAAAATCAGTTTGACTTAAATTGAATTTTATTGAAATTAAAATCAGTTTGACTTAAATTTAATTTTATGTAAATTAAAATCAGTTTGACTTAAATTTAATTTTATTGAAATTAAAATCAGTTTGACTTAAATTTAATTTTATGTAAATTAAAATCAGTTTGACTTAAATTTAATTTTATTGAAATTAAAATCAGTTTGACTTAAATTTAATTTTATTGAAATAAAATCAGTTTGACTTAAATTTAATTTAATTGAAATTAAAATCAGTTTGACTTAAATTTAATTTTATTGAAATTAAAATCAGTTTGACTTAAATTTCATTTTATTGAAATTAAAATCAGTTTGACTTAAATTTCATTTTATTGATATTAAAATCAGTTTGACTTAAATTTAATTAAATTGAAATTAAAATCAGATTGACTTAAATTTAATTTTATTGAAATTAAAATCAGTTTGACTTAAACTTAATTTTATTGAAATTAAAATCAGTTTGACTTAAATTTAATTTTATTGAAATTAAAATCAGTTTGACTTAAATTTAATTTTATTGAAATTAAAATCAGTTTGACTTAAATTTAATTAAATTGAAATTAAAATCAGATTGACTTAAATTTAATTTTATTGAAATTAAAATCAGATTGACTTAAATTTAATTTTGTGTAAATTAAAATCAGTTTGACTTAAATTTAATTTTATTGAAATTAAAATCAGTTTGACTTAAATTTCATTTTATTGAAATTAAAATCAGTTTGACTTAAATTAAATTTTATTGATATTAAAATCAGTTTGACTTAAATTTATATTTTATTGAAATTAAAATCAGTTTGACTTAAATTTAAATTTAGTTAAATTAAAATCAGTTTGACTTAAATTTAATTTTATTGAAATTAAAATCAGATTGACTTAAATTTCATTTTATTGAAATTAAAATCAGTTTGACTTAAATTTAATTTTAGTTAAATTAAAATCAGTTTGACTTAAATTTAATTTTATGGATATTAAAATCAGTTTGACTTAAATTTAATTTAATTGAAATTAAAATCAGTTTGACTTAAATTTAATTTAATTGAAATTAAAATCAGTTTGACTTAAATTTATATTTTATTGAAATTAAAATCAGTTTGACTTAAATTTAATTTAATTGAAATTAAAATCAGTTTGACTTAAACTTAATTTTATTGAAATTAAAATCAGTTTGACTTAAATTTAATTTAATTGAAATTAAAATCAGTTTGACTTAAATTTAATTTTATTGAAATTAAAATCAGTTTGACTTAAATTTAATTTTATCTGAATTAAAATCAGTTTGACTTTAATTTAATTTACAGTGAAATTTAAATCAGTTTAACTTAAATTTAATTTAATTGATATTAAAATCAGTTTGACTTAAATTTAATTTTAGTTAAATTAAAATCAGTTTGACTTAAATTTAATTTTATTGAAATTAAAATCAGTTTGACTTAAATTTAATTTTATTGAAATTAAAATCAGTTTGACTTAAATTGAATTTTATTGAAATTAAAATCAGTTTGACTTAAATTTAATTTTATGTAAATTAAAATCAGTTTGACTTAAATTTAATTTTATTGAAATTAAAATCAGTTTGACTTAAATTTAATTTACAGTGAAATTAGATTCAGTTTGACTTAAATTTAATTTTATTGAAATTAAAATCAGTTTGACTTAAATTTAATTTTATTGAAATTAAAATCAGTTTGACTTAAATTTAATTTTATTGAAATTAAAATCAATTTGACTTAAACTTAATTTTATTGAAATTAAAATCAGTTTGACTTAAATTTAATTTTATTGAAATTAAAATCAGTTTGACTTAAATTTAATTTTATTGAAATTAAAATCAGTTTGACTTAAATTTAATTTTATTGATATTAAAATCAGTTTGACTTAAATTTATATTTTATTGAAATTAAAATCAGTTTGACTTAAATTTATATTTTATTGAAATTAAAATCAGTTTGACTTAAACTTAATTTTATTGAAATTAAAATCAGTTTGACTTAAATTTAATTAAATTGAAATTAAAATCATTTTGACTTAAATTTAATTTTAGTTAAATTAAAATCAGTTTGACTTAAACTTAATTTTATTGAAATTAAAATCAGTTTGACTTAAATTTAATTTTATTGAAATTAAAATCAGTTTGACTTAAATTTAATTTTATTGAAATTAAAATCAGTTTGACTTAAATTTAATTTTATTGAAATTAAAATCAGTTTGACTTAAATTTAATTTTATTGAAATTTAAATCAGTTTGACTTAAATTTAATTTTATTGAAATTAAAATCAGTTTGACTTAAATTTAATTTTATTGAAATTAAAATCAGATTGACTTAAATTTAATTTTATTGAAATTAAAATCAGTTTGACTTAAACTTAATTTTATTGAAATTAAAATCAGTTTGACTTATACTTAATTCTATTGAAATTAAAATCAGTTTGACTTAAATTTATATTTTATTGAAATTAAAATCAGTTCGACTTAAATTTAATTTTATCTGAATTAAGATCAGTTTGACTTATACTTAATTCTATTGAAATTAAAATCAGTTTGACTTAAATTTAATTTTATTGAAATTAAAATCAGTTTGACTTAAACTTAATTTTATTGAAATTAAAATCAGTTTGACTTAAATTTAATTTTATTGAAATTAAAATCAGTTTGACTTAAATTTAATTTTATTGAAATTAAAATCAGTTTGACTTAAATTTAATTTACAGTGAAATTAGATTCAGTTTGACTTAAATTTAATTTTATTGAAATTAAAATCAGTTTGACTTAAATTTAATTTTATTGAAATTTAAATCAGTTTGACTTAAATTTAATTTTATTGAAATTAAAATCAGTTTGACTTAAATTTCATTTTATACAAATTAAAATCAGATTGACTTAAATTTAATTTTATTGAAATTAAAATCAGTTTGACTTAAATTTAATTTTATTGATATTAAAATCAGTTTGACTTAAATTTAATTTTATGTAAATTAAAATCAGTTTGACTTAAATTTAATTTTATTGAAATTAAAATCAGTTTGACTTAAATTTAATTTAATTGAAATTAAAATCAGTTTGACTTAAACTTAATTTTATTGAAATTAAAATCAGTTTGACTTAAATTTAATTTTATTGAAATTAAAATCAGTTTGACTTAAATTTAATTTTATCTGAATTAAGATCAGTTTGACTTATACTAAATTCTATTGAAATTAAAATCAGTTTGACTTAAATTTAATTTTATTGAAATTTAAATCAGTTTGACTTATACTTAATTCTATTGAAATTAAAATCAGTTTGACTTATACTTAATTCTATTGAAATTAAAATCAGTTTGACTTAAATTTAATTTTATTGAAATTAAAATCAGTTCGACTTAAATTTAATTTTATCTGAATTAAGATCAGTTTGACTTATACTTAATTCTATTGAAATTAAAATCAGTTTGACTTAAATTTAATTTTATTGAAATTAAAATCAGTTTGACTTAAATTTTATTTTAGTTAAATTAAAATCAGTTTGACTTAAATTTAATTATATCTGAATTAAAATCAGTTTGACTTAAATTTAATTTACAGTGAAATTAAATTCAGTTTGACTTAAATTTAATTTAATTGATATTAAAATCAGTTTGACTTAAATTTAATTTTAGTTAAATTAAAATCAGTTTGACTTAAATTTAATTTTATTGAAATTAAATCAGTTTGACTTAAATTTAATTTTATTGAAATTAAAATCAGTTTGACTTAAATTTAATTTAATTGAAATTAAATTCAGTTTGACTTAAATTTAATTTTATTGAAATTAAAATCAGTTTGACTTAAATTGAATTTTATTGAAATTTAAATCAGTTTGACTTAAATTTAATTTTATTGAAATTAAAATCAGTTTGACTTAAATTTAATTTTATTGAAATTAAAATCAGTTTGACTTAAATTTAATTTTATCTGAATTAAGATCAGTTTGACTTAAATTTAATTTAATTGAAATTAAGATCAGTTTAACTTAAATTTAATTTTATCTGAATTAAGATCAGTTTGACTTAAATTTAATTTTATTGATATTAAAATCAGTTTGACTTAAATTTATATTTTATTGAAATTAAAATCAGTTTGACTTAAATTTATATTTTATTGAAATTAAAATCAGTTTGACTTAAACTTAATTTTATTGAAATTAAAATCAGTTTGACTTAAATTTAATTTTATTGAAATTAAAATCAGTTTGACTTAAATTTAATTTACAGTGAAATTAGATTCAGTTTGACTTAAATTTAATTAAATTGAAATTAAAATCAGTTTGACTTAAATTTAATTTTATTGAAATTAAAATCAGTTTGACTTAAATTTAATTTACAGTGAAATTAAATTCAGTTTGACTTAAATTTAATTTAATTGAAATTAAAATCATTTTGACTTAAATTTAATTTTAGTTAAATTAAAATCAGTTTGACTTAAATTTAATTTTATTGAAATTAAAATCAGTTTGACTTAAATTTAATTTTATTGAAATTAAAATCAGTTTGACTTAAACTTAATTTTATTGAAATTAAAATCAGTTTGACTTAAATTTAATTTAATTGATATTAAAATCAGTTTGACTTAAATTTAATTTTAGTTAAATTAAAATCAGTTTGACTTAAATTTAATTTTATTGAAATTAAAATCAGTTTGACTTAAATTTAATTTACAGTGAAATTAAATTCAGTTTGACTTAAATTTAATTTAATTGAAATTAAAATCATTTTGACTTAAATTTAATTTTAGTTAAATTAAAATCAGTTTGACTTAAATTTAATTTTATTGAAATTAAAATCAGTTTGACTTAAATTTAATTTTATTGAAATTAAAATCAGTTTGACTTAAATTTAATTTTATTGAAATTAAAATCAGTTTGACTTAAACTTAATTTTATTGAAATTAAAATCAGTTTGACATAAATTTAATTTTATTGAAATTAAAATCAGTTTGACTTAAATTTAATTTTATTGAAATTAAAATCAGTTTGACTTAAATTTAATTTTATTGAAATTAAAATCAGTTTGACTTAAATTTAATTTTATGTAAATTAAAATCAGTTTGACTTAAATTTAATTTTATTGAAATTAAAATCAGTTTGACTTAAATTTAATTTTATTGAAATTAAAATCAGTTTGACTTAAATTTAATTTTATGTAAATTAAAATCAGTTTAAATTAAATTTAATTTTATTGAAATTAAAATCAGATTGACTTAAATTGAATTTTATTGAAATTAAAATAAGTTTGACTTAAATTTAATTTTATTGAAATTAAAATCAGTTTGACTTAAATTTAATTTTATTGAAATTAAAATCAGTTTGACTTAAATTTAATTTTATTGAAATTTAAATCAGTTTAACTTAAATTTATTTTAATTGAAATTAAGATCAGTTTAACTTAAATTTAATTTTATCTGAATTAAGATCAGTTTGACTTAAATTTAATTTTATTGATATTAAAATCAGTTTGACTTAAATTTATATTTTATTGAAATTAAAATCAGTTTGACTTAAATTTATATTTTATTGAAATTAAAATCAGTTTGACTTAAACTTAATTTTATTGAAATTAAAATCAGTTTGACTTAAATTTAATTTTATTGAAATTAAAATCAGTTTGACTTAAATTTAATTTTATTGAAATTAAAATCAGTTTGACTTAAATTTAATTTACAGTGAAATTAGATTCAGTTTGACTTAAATTTAATTTTATTGAAATTAAAATCAGTTTGACTTAAATTTAATTTTATTGAAATTTAAATCAGTTTGACTTAAATTTAATTTTATTGAAATTAAAATCAGTTTGACTTAAATTTCATTTTATTGAAATTAAAATCAGATTGACTTAAATTTAATTTTATTGAAATTAAAATCAGTTTGACTTAAATTTAATTTTATTGATATTAAAATCAGTTTGACTTAAATTTAATTTTATGTAAATTAAAATCAGTTTGACTTAAATTTAATTATATCTGAATTAAAATCAGTTTGACTTAAATTTAATTTTATTGAAATTAAAATCAGTTTGACTTAAATTTAATTTTATTGAAATTAAAATCAGTTTGACTTAAATTTAATTTTATTGAAATTAAAATCAATTTGACTTAAACTTAATTTACAGTGAAATAAAATCAGTTTGACTTAAATTTAATTTTATTGATATTAAAATCAGTTTGACTTAAATTTAATTTTATCTGAATTAAGATCAGTTTGACTTATACTTAATTCTATTGAAATTAAAATCAGTTTGACTTAATTTTAAATTTATCTGAATTAAAATCAGTTTGACTTAAATTTAATTTACAGTGAAATTAAAATCAGTTTGACTTAAATTTAATTTTATTGAAATTAAAATCAGTTTGACTTAAATTTAATTTTATTGAAATTAAAATCAGTTTGACTTAAATTTAATTTTATTGAAATTAAAATCAATTTGACTTAAACTTAATTTACAGTGAAATAAAATCAGTTTGACTTAAATTTAATTTTATTGAAATTAAATTCAGTTTGACTTAAATTTAATTTTATTGAAATTAAAATCAGTTTGACTTAAATTTAATTTTATTGAAATTAAAATCAGTTTGACTTAAATTTCATTTTATTGAAATTAAAATCAGTTTGACTTAAATTTCATTTTATTGATATTAAAATCAGTTTGACTTAAATTTAATTTAATTGAAATTAAAATCAGTTTGACTTAAATTTCATTTTATTGAAATTAAAATCAGATTGACTTAAATTTAATTTTATTGAAATTAAATCAGTTTAAATTAAATTTAATTTTATTGAAATTAAAATCAGTTTGACTTAAATTTAATTTAATTGAAATTAAAATCAGTTTGACTTAAATTTAATTTTATTGAAATTAAAATCAGTTTGACTTAAATTTAATTTTAGTTGATATTAAAATCAGTTTGACTTAAATTTATTTTTGGCTGAATTAAAATCAGTTTGACTTAAATTTAATTTTATCTGAATTAAGATCAGTTTGACTTAAATTTATATTTTATTGAAATTAAAATCAGTTTGACTTAAATTTAAATTTATCTGAATTAAAATCAGTTTGACTTAAATTTCATTTTATTGATATTAAGATCAGTTTGACTTAAATTTAATTTAATTGAAATTAAAATCAGTTTGACTTAAATTTTATTTTAGTTAAATTAAAATCAGTTTGACTTAAATTTATATTTTATTGAAATTAAAATCAGATTGACTTAAATTTCATTTTATTGAAATTAAAATCAGTTTGACTTAAATTTCATTTTATTGAAATTAAAATCAGATTGACTTAAATTTAATTTTATTGAAATTAAAATCAGTTTGACTTAAATTTAATTTTATTGAAATTTAAATCAGTTTGACTTATACTTAATTCTATTGAAATTAAAATCAGTTTGACTTAAATTTAATTTTATTGAAATTAAAATCAGTTCGACTTAAATTTAATTTTATCTGAATTAAGATCAGTTTGACTTATACTTAATTCTATTGAAATTAAAATCAGTTTGACTTAAATTTAATTTTATTGAAATTAAAATCAGTTTGACTTAAACTTAATTTTATTGAAATTAAAATCAGTTTGACTTAAATTTAATTTTATTGAAATTAAAATCAGTTTGACTTAAATTTAATTTTATTGAAATTAAAATCAGTTTGACTTAAATTTAATTTACAGTGAAATTAGATTCAGTTTGACTTAAATTTAATTTTATTGAAATTAAAATCAGTTTGACTTAAATTTAATTTTATTGAAATTTAAATCAGTTTGACTTAAATTTAATTTTATTGAAATTAAAATCAGTTTGACTTAAATTTCATTTTATACAAATTAAAATCAGATTGACTTAAATTTAATTAAATTGAAATTAAAATCAGATTGACTTAAATTTAATTTTTGTTAAATTAAAATCAGTTTGACTTAAATTTAATTTTTGTTAAATTAAAATCAGTTTGACTTAAATTTAATTTTATTGAAATTAAAATCAGTTTGACTTAAATTTAATTTAATTGAAATTAAAATCAGTTTGACTTAAATTTAATTTTGTGTAAATTAAAATCAGTTTGACTTAAATTTCATTTTATTGAAATTAAAATCAGTTTGACTTAAATTTAATTTAATTGAAATTAAAATCAGTTTGACTTAAATTTAATTTTATTGAAATTAAAATCAGTTTGACTTAAATTTAATTTTATCTGAATTAAGATCAGTTTGACTTAAACGTAATTTAATTGAAATTAAAATCAGTTTAACTTAAATTTAATTTTATTGAAATTAAAATCAGTTTGACTTAAATTTAATTTTATTGAAATTAAAATCAGTTTGACTTAAATTTAATTTTGTGTAAATTAAAATCAGTTTGACTTAAATTTAATTTTGTGTAAATTAAAATCAGTTTGACTTAAATTTAATTTTATTGAAATTAAAATCAGTTTGACTTAAATTTAATTTTATGTAAATTAAAATCAGTTTGACTTATACTTAATTCTATTGAAATTAAAATCAGTTTGACTTAAATTTAATTTTATTGAAATTAAAATCAGTTTGAATTAAATTTAATTTTATTGAAATTAAAATCAGTTTGACTAAATTTAATTTTATTGAAATTAAAATCAGTTTGACTTAAATTTCATTTTATTGAAATTAAAATAAGTTTGACTTAAATTTAATTTTATTGAAATTAAAATCAGATTGACTTAAATTTAATTAAATTGAAATTAAAATCAGATTGACTTAAATTTAATTTTTGTGTAAATTAAAATCAGTTTGACTTAAATTTAATTTTATTGAAATTAAAATCAGATTGACTTAAATTTAATTTTAAGTAAATTAAAATCAGTTTGACTTAAATTTAATTTTGTGTAAATTAAAATCAGTTTGACTTAAATTTCATTTTATTGAAATTAAAATCAGTTTAAATTAAATTTAATTTTATTGAAATTAAAATCAGTTTGACTTAAATTTAATTAAATTGAAATTAAAATCAGATTGACTTAAATTTATATTTTATTGAAATTAAAATCAGTTTGACTTAAATTTAATTTTATTGAAATTAAAATCAGTTTGACTTAAATTTAATTTTGTGTAAATTAAAATCAGTTTGACTTAAATTTCATTTTATTGAAATTAAAATCAGTTTGACTTAAATTTAATTTAATTGAAATTAAAATCAGTTTGACTTAAATTTAATTTTATTGAAATTAAAATCAGTTTGACTTAAATTTAATTTTATCTGAATTAAGATCAGTTTGACTTAAACGTAATTTAATTGAAATTAAAATCAGTTTAACTTAAATTTAATTTTATTGAAATTAAAATCAGTTTGACTTAAATTTAATTTTATTGAAATTAAAATCAGTTTGACTTAAATTTAATTTTGTGTAAATTAAAATCAGTTTGACTTAAATTTAATTTTGTGTAAATTAAAATCAGTTTGACTTAAATTTAATTTAATTGAAATTAAAATCAGTTTGACTTAAATTTCATTTTAAGTAAATTAAATTCAGTTTGACTTAAATTTAATTTTAGTTAAATTAAAATCAGTTTGACTTAAATTTAATTTTATTGAAATTAAAATCAGTTTGAATTAAATTTAATTTTATTGAAATTAAAATCAGTTTGACTAAATTTAATTTTATTGAAATTAAAATCAGTTTGACTTAAATTTCATTTTATTGAAATTAAAATAAGTTTGACTTAAATTTAATTTTATTGAAATTAAAATCAGATTGACTTAAATTTAATTAAATTGAAATTAAAATCAGATTGACTTAAATTTAATTTTTGTGTAAATTAAAATCAGTTTGACTTAAATTTAATTTTATTGAAATTAAAATCAGATTGACTTAAATTTAATTTTAAGTAAATTAAAATCAGTTTGACTTAAATTTAATTTTATTGAAATTAAAATCAGTTTGACTTAAATTTCATTTTATTGAAATTAAAATCAGTTTGACTTAAATTTACATTTTTTGAAATTAAAATCAGTTTGACTTAAATTTAATTAAATTGAAATTAAAATCAGATTGACTTAAATTTAATTTTTGTGTAAATTAAAATCAGTTTGACTTAAATTTAATTTTATTGAAATTAAAATCAGTTTGACTTAAATTTAATTTTATTGAAATTAAAATCAGATTGACTTAAATTTAATTTTGTGTAAATTAAAATCA
The DNA here is from genome assembly GCA_946699065.1 of Loxodes magnus. Classification (NCBI taxonomy): domain Eukaryota; phylum Ciliophora; class Karyorelictea; order Loxodida; family Loxodidae; genus Loxodes; species Loxodes magnus. The sequence continues at coordinate 106,133 of CAMPDV010001226.1, forward strand.
GTTTGACTCAAATTTAATTTTATTGAAATTAAAATCAGTCTTACTTAAATTTAATTAAATTGAAATTTAAATCAGTTTGAAATAAATTTAATTTAATTGAAATTAAAATCAGTTTAACTTAAATTTAATTTTATTGAAATTAAAATCAGTTTGAATTAAATTTAATTTTATTGATATTAAAATCAGATTGACTTAAATTTAAGTAAATTGAAATTAAAATCAGATTGACTTATACTTAATTCTATTGAAATTTAAATCAGTTTGACTTAAATTTAATTTTATTGAAATTAAAATCAGTTTGACTTAAATTTAATTTTATTGAAATTAAAATCAGTTTGACTTAAATTTAATTTTATTGAAATTAAAATCAGTTTGACTAAATTTAATTTTATTGAAATTAAAATCAGTTTGACTTAAATTAATTTTATTGAGATTAAAATCAGTTTGACTTAAATTTAAATTATGGAAATTAAAATCAGTTTGACTTAAATTTAATTTTATTGAAATTAAAATCAGTTTGACTTGACTTAATTTTATGTAAATTAAATTCAGTTTGACTTAAATTTAATTTTATTGAAATTAAAATCAGTTTGACTTAAATTAATTTTATTGAGATTAAAATCAGTTTGACTTAGATTTCATTTTATTGAAATTAAAATCAGATTGACTTAAATTTAATTTTGTGTAAATTAAAATCAGTTTGACTTAAATTTAATTTTATTGAAATTAAAATCAGTTTGACTTAAATTTATTTTTATCTGAATTAAAATCAGTTTGACTTTAATTTAATTTACAGTGAAATTAAAATCAGTTTGACTTTATTTAATTTAATTGAAATTAAAATCAGTTTGACTTAAATTTAATTTTAGTTAAATTAAAATCAGTTTGACTTAAATTTAATTTTATTGAAATTAAAATCAGTTTGACTTAAATTTCATTTTATTGAAATTAAAATCAGTTTGACTTTAATTTAATTTACAGTGAAATAAAATCAGTTTGACTTAAATTTAATTTTATTGAAATTAAAATCAGTTTGACTTAAATTTAATTTTATTGAAATTAAAATCAGTTTGACTTAAATTTAATTTTATTGAAATTAAAATCAGTTTGACTTAAATTTAATTTTATTGAAATTTAAATCAGTTTGACTTAAATTTAATTTTATTGAAATTAAATTCAGTTTGACTTAAATTTAATTTTAAGTAAATTAAAATCAGTTTGACTTAAATTTAATTTTAGTTAAATTAAAATCAGTTTGACTTAAATTTAATTTTATTGAAATTAAAATCAGTTTGACTTAAATTTAATTTTATTGAAATTAAAATCAGTTTGACTTAAATTTAATTTTATTGAAATTAAAATCAGTTTGACTTAAATTTCATTTTATTGAAATTAAAATCAGTTTGACTTTAATTTAATTTTATTGAGATTAAAATCAGTTTGACTTAAATTTAATTTTATTGAAATTAAAATCAGTTTGACTTAAATTTAATTTTATTGAAATTAAAATCAGTTTGACTTAAATTAATTTTATTGAAATTAAAATCAGTTTGACTTAAATTTAATTTTATTGAAATTAAAATCAGTTTGACTTAAACTTAATTTTATTGAAATTAAAATCAGTTTGACTTAAATTTAATTTTATTGAAATTAAAATCAGTTTGACTTAAATTTAATTAAATTGAAATTAAAATCAGATTGACTTAAATTTAATTTTTGTTAAATTAAAATCAGTTTGACTTAAATTTATATTTTATTGAAATTAAAATCAGTTTGACTTAAATTTAATTTTATTGAAATTAAAATCAGTTTGACTTAAATTTAATTAAATTGAAATTAAAATCAGTTTGACTAAATTTAATTTTTGTTAAATTAAAATGAGTTTGACTTAAATTTAATTTTATTGAAATTAAAATCAGTTTGACTTTATTTAATTTTATGTGAATTAAAATCAGTTTGACTTAAATTTAATTTTATTGAAATTAAAATCAGTTTGACTTAAATTATATTTTGTGTAAGATAAAATCAGTTTGACTTAAATTTATATTTTATTGAAATTAAAATCAGTTTGACTTAAATTTAATTTTATTGAAATTAAAATCAGTTTGACTTAAAATTAATTAAATTGAAATTAAAATCAGATTGACTTAAATTTAATTTTTGTTAAATTAAAATCAGTTTGACTTAAATTTAATTTTATTGAAATTAAAATCAGTTTGACTTAAATTTAATTTTATCTGAATTAAGATCAGTTTGACTTAAATTTAATTTTATTGATATTAAAATCAGTTTGACTTAAATTTCATTTTATTGATATTAAAATCATTTTGACTTAAATTTAATTTTAGTTAAATTAAAATCAGTTTGACTTAAATTTAATTTTATTGAAATTAAAATCAGTTTGACTTAAATTTAATTTTATTGAAATTAAAATCAGTTTGACTTAAATTTAATTAAATTGAAATTAAAATCAGATTGACTTAAATTTAATTTTTGTTAAATTAAAATCAGTTTGACTTAAATTTAATTTAATTGAAATTAAAATAAGTTTGACTTAAATCTAATTTACAGTGAAATTAAATTCAGTTTGACTTAAATTTAATTTACAGTGAAATTAAATTCAGTTTGACTTAAATTTAATTTTATTGAAATTAAAATCAGTTTGACTTAAATTTAATTTTATATGAATTAAAATCAGTTTGACTTAAATTTAATTTTCTTGAAATTAAAATCAGTTTGACTTAAATTTAATTTTATTGAAATTAAAATCAGTTTGACTTAAATTTAATTTTCTTGAAATTAAAATCAGTTTGACTTAAATTTAATTTTATTGAAATTAAAATCAGTTTGACTTAAATTTAATTTTATCTGAATTAAAATCAGTTTGACTTAAATTTCATTTTATTGATATTAAAATCAGTTTGACTTAAATTTAATTTTATTGAAATTAAAATCAGTTTGACTTAAATTTAATTTTATTGAAATTAAAATCAGTTTGACTTAAATTTAATTAAATTGAAATTAAAATCAGTTTGACTTAAATTTCATTTTATTGATATTAAAATCAGTTTGACTTAAATTTAATTTTATTGAAATTAAAATCAGTTTGACTTAAATTATATTTTGTGTAAGATAAAATCAGTTTGACTTAAATTTAATTTACAGTGAAATTAAATTCAGTTTGACTTAAATTTAATTTTATTGAAATTAAAATCAGTTTGACTTAAATTTAATTTTATTGAAATTAAAATCAGTTTGACTTAAATTTAATTTTATTGAAATTAAAATCAGTTTGACTTAAATTTAATTTTATTGAAATTAAAATCAGTTTGACTTAAATTTAATTAAATTGAAATTAAAATCAGATTGACTTAAATTTAATTTTATTGATATTAAAATCAGTTTGACTTTAATTTAATTTTATTGAGATTAAAATCAGTTTGACTTAAATTTAATTTTATTGAAATTAAAATCAGTTTGACTTTATTTAATTTTATGTGAATTAAAATCAGTTTGACTTAAATTTAATTTTATTGAAATTAAAATCAGTTTGACTTAAATTTAATTTTATTGAAATTAAAATCAGTTTGACTTAAATTTATATTTTATTGAAATTAAAATCAGTTTGACTTAAATTTAATTTTATTGAAATTAAAATCAGTTTGACTTAAATTTAATTTAATTGAAATTAAAATCAGTTTGACTTAAATTTAATTTTATTGATATTAAAATCAGATTGACTTAAATTTAATTTTGTGTAAATTAAAATCAGTTTGACTTAAATTTAATTTTATTGAAATTAAAATCAGTTTGACTTAAATTTAATTTTAAGTAAATTAAAATCAGTTTGACTTAAATTTAATTTTATTGAAATTAAAATCATTTTGACTTAAATTTAATTTTATTGAAATTAAAATAAGTTTGACTTAAATTTAATTTTATTGAAATTAAAATCAGTTTGACTTAAATTTAATTTTATTGAAATTAAAATCAGTTTGACTTAAATTTAATTTTATTGAAATTTAAATCAGTTTAACTTAAATTTAATTTTATTGAAATTAAAATCAGTTTGACTTAAATTTAATTTTATTGAAATTAAAATCAGTTTGACTTAAATTTAATTTAATTGAAATTAAAATCAGTTTGACTTAAATTTAATTTTATTGATATTAAAATCAGATTGACTTAAATTTAATTTTGTGTAAATTAAAATCAGTTTGACTTAAATTTAATTTTATTGAAATTAAAATCAGTTTGACTTAAATTTAATTTACAGTGAAATTAAATACAGTTTGACTTAAATTTAATTTTATTGAAATTAAAATCAGATTGACTTAAATTTAATTTTATTGAAATTAAAATCAGTTTGACTTAAATTTAATTTTATTGAAATTAAAATCAGTTTGACTTAAATTTAATTTTATCTGAATTAAGATCAGTTTGACTTAAATTTAATTTTATTGAAATTAAAATCAGTTTGACTTAAATTTCATTTTATTGAAATTAAAATCAGTTTGACTTATACTTAATTCTATTGAAATTAAAATCAGTTTGACTTAAATTTCATTTTATTGAAATTAAAATCAGTTTGACTTAAATTTAATTTTATTGAAATTAAAATCAGTTTGACTTAAATTTCATTTCATTGATATTAAAATCAGTTTGACTTAAATTTAATTTTATTGATATTAAAATCAGTTTGACTTAAATTTCATTTTATTGATATTAAAATCAGATTGACTTAAATTTAATTTTGTGTAAATTAAAATCAGTTTGACTTAAATTTAATTTTATTGAAATTAAAATCAGTTTGACTTAAATTTAATTTTATTGAAATTAAAATCAGTTTGACTTAAATTTAATTTTATTGAAATTAAAATCAGTTTGACTTAAATTTAATTAAATTGAAATTAAAATCAGATTGACTTAAATTTAATTTTTGTTAAATTAAAATCAGTTTGGCTTAAATTTAATTTTATTGAAATTAAAATCAGTTTGACTTAAATTTAATTTTATTGAAATTAAAATCAGATTGACTTAAATTTAATTTTAAGTAAATTAAAATCAGTTTGACTTAAATTTAATTTTATTGAAATTAAAATCAGTTTGACTTAAATTTAATTTTATTGAAATTAAAATCAGTTTGACTTAAATTTCATTTTATTGAAATTAAAGGCAGATTGACTTAAATTTAATTTTATTGAAATTAAAATCAGATTGACTTAAATTTAATTTTATTGAAATTAAAATCAGTTTGACTTAAATTTAGATAAATTGAAATTAAAATCAGATTGACTTAAATTTAATTTTTGTTAAATTAAAATCAGTTTGACTTAAATTTAATTTTATTGAAATTAAAATCAGTTTGACTTAAATTTAATTTTATTGAAATTAAAATCAGTTTGACTTAAATTTAATTAAATTGAAATTAAAATCATTTTGACTTAAATTTAATTTTAGTTAAATTAAAATCAGTTTGACTTAAACTTAATTTTATTGAAATTAAAATCAGTTTGACTTAAATTTCATTTCATTGATATTAAAATCAGTTTGACTTAAATTTAATTTTATTGAAATTAAAATCAGTTTGACTTAAACTTAATTTTATTGATATTAAAATCAGATTGACTTAAATTTAATTTTGTGTAAATTAAAATCAGTTTGACTTAAATTTAATTTTATTGAAATTAAAATCAGTTTGACTTAAATTTAATTTTATTGAAATTAAAATCAGTTTGACTTAAATTTAATTTTATTGAAATTAAAATCAGTTTGACTTAAATTTAATTAAATTGAAATTAAAATCAGATTGACTTAAATTTAATTTTTGTTAAATTAAAATCAGTTTGGCTTAAATTTAATTTAATTGAAATTAAAATCAGTTTGACTTAAATTTAATTAATTGAAATTAAAATCAGTTTGACTTAAATTTAATTTTATTGATATTAAAATCAGTTTGACTTAAATTTCATTTTATTGATATTAAAATCAGTTTGACTTAAATTTCATTTTATTGATATTAAAATCAGATTGACTTAAATTTAATTTTGTGTAAATTAAAATCAGTTTGACTTAAATTTAATTTTATTGAAATTAAAATCAGTTTGACTTAAATTTAATTTTATTGAAATTAAAATCAGTTTGACTTAAATTTAATTTTATTGAAATTAAAATCAGTTTGACTTAAATTTAATTTTATTGAAATTAAAATCAGTTTGACTTAAATTTAATTTTATTGAAATTAAAATCAGTTTGACTTAAATTTCATTTTATTGAAATTAAAATCAGTTTGACTTAAATTTAATTTTATTGAAATTAAAATCAGTTTGACTTAAATTTAATTTTGTGTAAATTAAAATCAGTTTGACTTAAATTTCATTTTATTGAAATTAAAATCAGTTTAAATTAAATTTAATTTTATTGAAATTAAAATCAGTTTGACTTAAATTTAATTTAATTGAAATTAAAATCAGTTTGACTTAAATTTAATTTTATTGAAATTAAAATCAGATTGACTTAAATTTAATTGAATTGAAATTAAAATCAGTTTGACTTAAATTTCATTTTATTGAAATTAAAATCAGTTTGACTTAAATTTAATTTTGTGTAAATTAAAATCAGTTTGACTTAAATTTATATTTTATTGAAATTAAAATCAGTTTGACTTAAATTTAATTTTATTGAAATTAAAATCAGTTTGACTTAAATTTAATTTTATTGAAATTAAAATCAGTTTGACTTAAATTTAATTTTATTGATATTAAAATCAGTTTGACTTAAATTTAATTTTATTGAAATTAAAATCAGTTTGACTTAAATTTCATTTCATTGATATTAAAATCAGTTTGACTTAAATTTAATTTTATTGATATTAAAATCAGTTTGACTTAAATTTCATTTTATTGATATTAAAATCAGATTGACTTAAATTTAATTTTGTGTAAATTAAAATCAGTTTGACTTAAATTTAATTTTATTGAAATTAAAATCATTTTGACTTAAATTTAATTTTATTGAAATTAAAATAAGTTTGACTTAAATTTAATTTTATTGAAATTAAAATCAGTTTGACTTAAATTTAATTTTATTGAAATTAAAATCAGTTTGACTTAAATTTAATTTTATTGAAATTTAAATCAGTTTAACTTAAATTTAATTTAATTGATATTAAAATCAGTTTGACTTAAATTTCATTTTATTGATATTAAAATCAGTTTGACTTAAATTTAATTTTATTGAAATTAAAATCAGTTTGACTTAAATTTAATTTAATTGAAATTTAAATCAGTTTGACTTAAATTTAATTTTATTGAAATTAAAATCAGTTTGACTTAAATTTAATTTTATTGAAATTAAAATCAGTTTGACTTAAATTTAATTTTATTGAAATTAAAATCAGTTTGACTTAAATTTCATTTTATTGAAATTAAAATCAGATTGACTTAAATTTAATTTTGTGTAAATTAAAATCAGTTTGACTTAAATTTAATTTTATTGAAATTAAAATCAGTTTGACTTAAATTTAATTTTGTGTAAATTAAAATCAGTTTGACTTAAATTTATATTTTATTGAAATTAAAATCAGTTTGACTTAAATTTAATTTTATTGAAATTAAAATCAGTTTGACTTAAATTTAATTGAATTGAAATTAAAATCAGTTTGACTTAAATTTAATTTTATTGAAATTAAAATCAGTTTGACTTAAATTTAATTTTATTGAAATTAAAATCAGTTTGACTTAAATTTAATTTTATTGAAATTAAAATCAGTTTGACTTAAATTTAATTTTATTGAAATTAAAATCAGTTTGACTTAAATTTAATTTAATTGAAATTAAAATCAGTTTGACTTAAATTTAATTTTATTGAAATTAAAATCAGTTTGACTTAAATTTAATTTTAATGAAATTAAAATCAGTTTGACTTAAATTTAATTTTATTGAAATTAAAATCATTTTGACTTAAATTTAATTTTATGTAAATTAAAATCAGTTTGACTTAAATTTCATTTTATTGAAATTAAAATCAGTTTAAATTAAATTTAATTTTATTGAAATTAAAATCAGTTTGACTTAAATTTAATTTAATTGAAATTAAAATCAGTTTGACTTAAATTTAATTTTATTGAAATTAAAATCAGTTTGACTTAAATTTAATTTTATTGAAATTAAAATCAGTTTGACTTAAATTTAATTTTATTGAAATTAAAATCATTTTGACTTAAATTTAATTTTATGTAAATTAAAATCAGTTTGACTTAAATTTCATTTTATTGAAATTAAAATCAGTTTAAATTAAATTTAATTTTATTGAAATTAAAATAAGTTTGACTTAAATTTAATTTAATTGAAATTAAAATCAGTTTGACTTAAATTTAATTTTATTGAAATTAAAATCAGATTGACTTAAATTTAATTGAATTGAAATTAAAATCAGTTTGACTTAAATTTCATTTTATTGAAATTAAAATCAGTTTGACTTAAATTTAATTTTGTGTAAATTAAAATCAGTTTGACTTAAATTTATATTTTATTGAAATTAAAATCAGTTTGACTTAAATTTAATTTTATTGAAATTAAAATCAGTTTGACTTAAATTTAATTTTATTGAAATTAAAATCAGTTTGACTTAAATTTAATTTTATTGATATTAAAATCAGTTTGACTTAAATTTAATTTTATTGAAATTAAAATCAGTTTGACTTAAATTTCATTTCATTGATATTAAAATCAGTTTGACTTAAATTTAATTTTATTGATATTAAAATCAGTTTGACTTAAATTTCATTTTATTGATATTAAAATCAGATTGACTTAAATTTAATTTTGTGTAAATTAAAATCAGTTTGACTTAAATTTAATTTTATTGAAATTAAAATCATTTTGACTTAAATTTAATTTTATTGAAATTAAAATAAGTTTGACTTAAATTTAATTTTATTGAAATTAAAATCAGTTTGACTTAAATTTAATTTTATTGAAATTAAAATCAGTTTGACTTAAATTTAATTTTATTGAAATTTAAATCAGTTTAACTTAAATTTAATTTAATTGATATTAAAATCAGTTTGACTTAAATTTCATTTTATTGATATTAAAATCAGTTTGACTTAAATTTAATTTTATTGAAATTAAAATCAGTTTGACTTAAATTTAATTTAATTGAAATTTAAATCAGTTTGACTTAAATTTAATTTTATTGAAATTAAAATCAGTTTGACTTAAATTTAATTTTATTGAAATTAAAATCAGTTTGACTTAAATTTAATTTTATTGAAATTAAAATCAGTTTGACTTAAATTTCATTTTATTGAAATTAAAATCAGATTGACTTAAATTTAATTTTGTGTAAATTAAAATCAGTTTGACTTAAATTTAATTTTATTGAAATTAAAATCAGTTTGACTTAAATTTAATTTTGTGTAAATTAAAATCAGTTTGACTTAAATTTATATTTTATTGAAATTAAAATCAGTTTGACTTAAATTTAATTTTATTGAAATTAAAATCAGTTTGACTTAAATTTAATTGAATTGAAATTAAAATCAGTTTGACTTAAATTTAATTTTATTGAAATTAAAATCAGTTTGACTTAAATTTAATTTTATTGAAATTAAAATCAGTTTGACTTAAATTTAATTTTATGTAAATTAAAATCAGTTTGACTTAAATTTAATTTTATTGAAATTAAAATCAGTTTGACTTAAATTTAATTTTATTGAAATTAAAATCAGTTTGACTTAAATTTAATTTTATGTAAATTAAAATCAGTTTAAATTAAATTTAATTTTATTGAAATTAAAATCAGTTTGACTTAAATTTAATTTTTTTGAAATTAAAATCAGTTTGACTAAATTTAATTTTATTGAAATTAAAATCAGTTTGACTTAAATTTAATTTTGTGTAAATTAAAATCAGTTTGACTTAAATTTCATTTTATTGATATTAAAATCAGTTTGACTTAAATTTAATTTAATTGAAATTAAAATCAGTTTGACTTAAATTTCATTTTATTGAAATTAAAATCAGATTGACTTAAATTTAATTTTATTGAAATTAAATCAGTTTAAATTAAATTTAATTTTATTGAAATTAAAATCAGTTTGACTTAAATTTAATTTAATTGAAATTAAAATCAGTTTGACTTAAATTTAATTTTATTGAAATTAAAATCAGTTTGACTTAAATTTAATTTTAATGAAATTAAAATCATTTTGACTTAAATTTAATTTTATGTAAATTAAAATCAGATTGACTTAAATTTAATTTTATTGAAATTAAATCAGTTTAAATTAAATTTAATTTTATTGAAATTAAAATCAGTTTGACTTAAATTTAATTTAATTGAAATTAAAATCAGTTTGACTTAAATTTAATTTTATTGAAATTAAAATCAGTTTGACTTAAATTTAATTTTAATGAAATTAAAATCATTTTGACTTAAATTTAATTTTATGTAAATTAAAATCAGTTTGACTTAAATTTCATTTTATTGAAATTAAAATCAGTTTAAATTAAATTTAATTTTATTGAAATTAAAATCAGTTTGACTTAAATTTAATTTTATTGAAATTAAAATCAGTTTGACTTTAATTTAGATTTATTGAAATTAAAATCAGTTTGACTTAAATTTAATTTTATTGAAATTAAAATCAGTTTGACTTTAATTTAATTTTATTGAAATTAAAATCAGTTTGACTTAAATTTATATTTTATTGAAATTAAAATCAGTTTGACTTTAATTTAATTTTATTGAAATTAAAATCAGTTTGACTTAAATTTAATTTTATTGAAATTTAAATCAGTTTGACTTAAATTTCATTTTATTGATATTAAAATCAGTTTGACTTAAATTTAATTTTATTGAAATTAAAATCATTTTGACTTAAATTTAATTTTATTGAAATTAAAATCAGTTTGACTTAAATTTAATTTTATTGAAATTAAAATCAGTTTGACTTAAATTTAATTTAATTGAAATTAAAATCAGTTTGACTTAAATTTAATTTTATTGAAATTTAAATTCAGTTTGACTTAAATTTAATTTAATTGATATTAAAATCAGTTTGACTTAAATTTAATTTTAGTTAAATTAAAATCAGTTTGACTTATACTTAATTTTATGGATATTAAAATCAGTTTGACTTAAATTTAATTTTATCTGAATTAAGATCAGTTTGACTTATACTTAATTCTATTGAAATTAAAATCAGTTTGACTTATACTTAATTCTATTGAAATTTAAATCAGTTTTGACTTAAATTTAATTTTATTGAAATTAAAATCAGTTTGACTTAAATTTAATTTTATCTGAATTAAGATCAGTTTGACTTATACTTAATTCTATTGAAATTAAAATCAGTTTGACTTAAATTTAATTGAATTGAAATTAAAATCAGTTTGACTTAAATTTCATTTTATTGAAATTAAAATCAGTTTGACTTAAATTTAATTTTATTGAAATTAAAATCAGTTTGACTTAAATTTAATTTTATTGAAATTAAAATCAGTTAGACTTAAATTTAATTTACAGTGAAATAAAATCAGTTTGACTTAAATTTAATTTTATTGAAATTAAAATCAGTTTGACTTAAATTTAATTTTATTGAAATTAAAATCAGTTTGACTTAAATTTAATTTTATTGAAATTAAAATCAGTTTGACTTAAATTGAATTTTATTGAAATTAAAATCAGTTTGACTTAAATTTAATTTTATGTAAATTAAAATCAGTTTGACTTAAATTTAATTTTATTGAAATTAAAATCAGTTTGACTTAAATTTAATTTTATGTAAATTAAAATCAGTTTGACTTAAATTTAATTTTATTGAAATTAAAATCAGTTTGACTTAAATTTAATTTTATTGAAATAAAATCAGTTTGACTTAAATTTAATTTAATTGAAATTAAAATCAGTTTGACTTAAATTTAATTTTATTGAAATTAAAATCAGTTTGACTTAAATTTCATTTTATTGAAATTAAAATCAGTTTGACTTAAATTTCATTTTATTGATATTAAAATCAGTTTGACTTAAATTTAATTAAATTGAAATTAAAATCAGATTGACTTAAATTTAATTTTATTGAAATTAAAATCAGTTTGACTTAAACTTAATTTTATTGAAATTAAAATCAGTTTGACTTAAATTTAATTTTATTGAAATTAAAATCAGTTTGACTTAAATTTAATTTTATTGAAATTAAAATCAGTTTGACTTAAATTTAATTAAATTGAAATTAAAATCAGATTGACTTAAATTTAATTTTATTGAAATTAAAATCAGATTGACTTAAATTTAATTTTGTGTAAATTAAAAACAGTTTGACTTAAATTTAATTTTATTGAAATTAAAATCAGTTTGACTTAAATTTCATTTTATTGAAATTAAAATCAGTTTGACTTAAATTTAATTTTATTGATATTAAAATCAGTTTGACTTAAATTTATATTTTATTGAAATTAAAATCAGTTTGACTTAAATTTAATTTAGTTAAATTAAAATCAGTTTGACTTAAATTTAATTTTATTGAAATTAAAATCAGATTGACTTAAATTTCATTTTATTGAAATTAAAATCAGTTTGACTTAAATTTAATTTTAGTTAAATTAAAATCAGTTTGACTTAAATTTAATTTTATGGATATTAAAATCAGTTTGACTTAAATTTAATTTAATTGAAATTAAAATCAGTTTGACTTAAATTTAATTTTATTGAAATTATAATCAGTTTGACTTAAATTTAATTTAATTGAAATTAAAATCAGTTTGACTTAAATTTAATTTTATCTGAATCAAGATCAGTTTGACTTATACTTAATTCTATGAAAATTAAATTCAGTTTGACTTAAATTTAATTTTATTGAAAATTAAAATCAGTTTGACTTAAATTTAATTTTATTGAAAATTAAATCAGTTTGACTTAAATTTAATTGAATTGAAATTAAAATCAGTTTGACTTAAATTTAATTTTATTGAAATTAAAATTCAGTTTGACTTAAATTTAATTTAATTGAAATTAAAATCAGTTTGACTTAAATTTAATTTTATTGAAATTAAAATCAGTTTGACTTAAATTTAATTTTATCTGAATTAAAATCAGTTTGACTTTAATTTAATTTACAGTGAAATTTAAATTCAGTTTGACTTAAATTTAATTTAATTGATATTAAAATCAGTTTGACTTAAATTTAATTTTAGTTAAATTAAAATCAGTTTGACTTAAATTTAATTTTATTGAAATTAAAATCAGTTTGACTTAAATTTAATTTTATTGAAATTAAAATCAGTTTGACTTAAACTTAATTTTATTGAAATTAAAATCAGTTGACTTAAATTTAATTTTATTGAAATTAAATCAGTTTGACTTAAATTTAATTTTATTGAAATTAAAATCAGTTTGACTTAAATTTAATTTACAGTGAAATTAGATTCAGTTTGACTTAAATTTAATTTTATTGAATTTAAAATCAGTTTGACTTAAATTTAATTTTATTGAAATTAAAATCAGTTTGACTTAATTTAATTTTTATTGAAATTAAAATCAATTTGACTTAAACTTAATTTTATTGAAATTAAAATCAGTTTGACTTAAATTTAATTTTATTGAAATTAAAATCAGTTTGACCTTTAATTTAATTTTATTGAAATTTAAATCAGTTTGACTTAAATTTAATTTTATTGAAATTAAAATCAGTTTGACTTAAATTTAATTTTATTGAAATTAAAATCAGATTGACTTAAATTTAATTTTATTGAAATTAAAATCAGTTTGACTTAAATTTAATTTTATCTGAATTAAGATCAGTTTGACTTATACTTAATTCTATTGAAATTAAAATCAGTTTGACTTAAATTTAATTTTATTGAAATTAAAATCAGTTCGACTTAAATTTAATTTTATCTGAATTAAGATCAGTTTGACTTATACTTAATTCTATTGAAATTAAAATCAGTTTGACTTAAATTTAATTTTATTGAAATTAAAATCAGTTTGACTTAAACTTAATTTTATTGAAATTAAAATCAGTTTGACTTAAATTTAATTTTATTGAAATTAAAATCAGTTTGACTTAAATTTAATTTTTATTGAAATTAAAATCAGTTTGACTTAAATTTAATTTACAGTGAAATTAGATTCAGTTTGACTTAAATTTATTTTATTGAAATTAAAATCAGTTTGACTTAAATTTAATTTTATTGAAATTTAAATCAGTTTGACTTAAATTTAATTTTATTGAAATTAAAATCAGTTTGACCTTAAATTTCATTTTATTGATATTAAAATCAGTTTGACTTAAATTTAATTTTATTGAAATTAAAATCAGTTTGACTTAAATTTAATTTTATTGATATTAAAATCAGTTTGACTTAAATTTAATTTTATGTAAATTAAAATCAGTTTGACTTAAATTTAATTTTATTGAAATTAAAATCAGTTTGACTTAAATTTAATTTAATTGAAATTAAAATCAGTTTGACTTAAACTTAATTTTATTGAAATTAAAATCAGTTTGACCTTAAATTTAATTTTATTGAAATTAAAATCAGTTTGACTTAAATTTAATTTTATCTGAATTAAGATCAGTTTGACTTATACTAAATTCTATTGAAATTAAAATCAGTTTGACTTAAATTTAATTTTATTGAAATTAAAATCAGTTTGACTTAAATTTAATTTTATTGAAATTTAAATCAGTTTGACTTATAACTTAATTCTATTGAAATTAAAATCAGTTTGACTTAAATTTAATTTTATTGAAATTAAAATCAGTCGACTTAAATTTAATTTTATTCTGAATTAAGATCAGTTTGACTTATACTTAATTCTATTGAAATTAAAATCAGTTTGACTTAAATTTAATTTTATTGAAATTAAAATCAGTTTGACTTAAATTTTATTTTAGTTAAATTAAAATCAGTTTGACTTAAATTTAATTATATCTGAATTAAAATCAGTTTGACTTAAATTTAATTTACAGTGAAATTAAATTCAGTTTGACTTATATTTAATTTAATTGATATTAAAATCAGTTTGACTTAAATTTAATTTTAGTTAAATTAAATCAGTTTGACTTAAATTTAATTTTATTGAAATTAAAATCAGTTTGACTTAAATTTATTTTATTGAAATTAAAATCAGTTTGACTTAAATTTAATTTAATTGAAATTAAATTCAGTTTGACTTAAATTTAATTTTATGAAATTAAAATCAGTTTTGACTTAAATTGAATTTTATTGAAATTTAAAATCAGTTTGACTTAAATTTAGTTTTATTGAAATTAAAATCAGTTTGACTTAAATTTAATTTTATTGAAATTAAAATCAGTTTGACTTAAATTTAATTTTATCTGAATTAAGATCAGTTTGACTTAAATTTAATTTAATTGAAATTAAGATCAGTTTAACCTTAAATTTAATTTTATCTGAATTAAGATCAGTTTGACTTAATTTTAATTTTATTGATATTAAAATCAGTTTGACTTAAATTTATATTTTATTGAAATTAAAATCAGTTTGACTTAAATTAATATTTTATTGAAATTAAAAATCAGTTTGACTTAAACTTAATTTTATTGAAATTAAAATCAGTTTGACTTAAATTTAATTTTATTGAAATTAAAATCAGTTTGACTTAAATTTAATTTTATTGAAATTAAAATCAGTTTGACTTAAATTTAATTTACAGTGAAATTAGATTCAGTTTGACTTAAATTTAATTAAATTGAAATTAAAATCAGGTTGACTTAAATTTAATTTTATTGAAATTAAAATCAGTTTGACTTAAATTTAATTTACAGTGAAATTAAATTCAGTTTGACTTAAATTTAATTTAATTGAAATTAAAATCATTTGACTTAAATTTAATTTTAGTTAAATTAAAATCAGTTTGACTTAAATTTAATTTTATTGAAATTAAAATCAGTTTGACTTAAATTTAATTTTATTGAAATTAAAATCAGTTTGACTTAAACTTAATTTTATTGAAATTAAAATCAGTTAACTTAAATTTAATTTAATTGATATTAAAATCAGTTTGACTTAAATTTAATTTTAGTTAAATTAAAATCAGTTTGACTTAAATTTAATTTTATTGAAATTAAAATCAGTTTGACTTAAATTTAATTTTATTGAAATTAAAATCAGTTTGACTTAAACTTAATTTTATTGAAATTAAAATCAGTTTGACATAAATTTAATTTTATTGAAATTAAAATCAGTTTGACTTAAATTTAATTTTATTGAAATTAAAATCAGTTTGACTTAAATTTAATTTTATTGAAATTAAAATCAGTTTGACTTAAATTTAATTTTATGTAAATTAAAATCAGTTTAAATTAAATTTAATTTTATTGAAATTAAAATCAGATTGACTTAAATTGAATTTTATTGAAATTAAAATAAGTTTGACTTAAATTTAATTTTATTGAAAATTAAAATCAGTTTGACTTAAATTTAATTTTATTGAAATTAAAATCAGTTTGACTTAAATTTAATTTTATTGAAATTTAAATCAGTTTAACTTAAATTTAATTTAATTGAAATTAAGATCAGTTTAACTTAAATTTAATTTTATCTGAATTAAGATCAGTTTGACTTAAAATTTAATTTTATT
>CAMPDV010001227.1:0-121534 GCA_946699065.1 Loxodes magnus
ATCGGGAAGTTATGATAAGACGGTGAGACTATGGGACGTCAAGACAGGTACCTGTAAGACCATGAGTGGTCACACTAGTTATGTATTCACTGTGGCTATATCCAGTGATTCAGAGTTCATCGTATCGGGAAGTTATGATAAGACGGTGAGACTATGGGACGTCAAGACAGGTACCTGTAAGACCATGAGTGGTCACACACATTATGTATATGCTGTGGCTGTATCAAGTGATTCAGAGTTCATCGTATCGGGAAGTTATGATAATACGGTGAGACTATGGGACGTCAAGACAGGTACCTGTAAGACCATGAGTGGTCACACTAGTTATGTATTATCTGTGGCTATATCCAGTGATTCAGAGTTCATCGTATCGGGAAGTGATGATAAAACGGTGAGACTATGGGACGTCAAGACAGGTACCTGTAAGACCATGAGTGGTCACACTAGTTATGTATCATCTGTGGCTATATCCAGTGATTCAGAGTTCATCGTATCGGGAAGTTATGATAATACGGTGAGACTATGGGACGTAGAGACAGGTACCTGTAAGACCATGAGTGGTCACACTAGTTATGTATCATCTGTGGCTATATCCAGTGATTAAGAGTTCATCGTATCGGGAAGTAGAGATAATACGGTGAGACTATGGGACGTCAAGACAGGTACCTGTAAGACCATGAGTGGTCACACAGATTATGTATATGCTGTGGTTATATCCAGTGATTCAGAGTTCATCGTATCGGGAAGTCATGATAAGACGGTGAGACTATGGGACGTCAAGACAGGTGCCTGTAAGACCATGAGTGGTCACACACATTATGTATATGCTGTGGCTGTATCCAGTGATTCAGAGTTCATCGTATCGGGAAGTAGAGATAATACGGTGAGACTATGGGACGTCAAGACAGGTACCTGTAAGACCATGAGTGGTCACACTAGTTATGTATCATCTGTGGCTATATCCAGTGATTCAGAGTTCATCGTATCGGGAAGTAGAGATAATACGGTGAGACTATGGGACGTCAAGACAGGTACCTGTAAGACCATGAGTGGTCACACACATTATGTATATGCTGTGGCTATATCCAGTGATTCAGAGTTCATCGTATCGGGAAGTCATGATAATACGGTGAGACTATGGGACGTCAAGACAGGTACCTGTAAGACCATGAGTGGTCACACAGATTATGTATATGCTGTGGTTATATCCAGTGATTCAGAGTTCATCGTATCGGGAAGTCATGATAAGACGGTGAGACTATGGGACGTCAAGACAGGTGCCTGTAAGACCATGAGTGGTCACACACATTATGTATATGCTGTGGCTGTATCCAGTGATTCAGAGTTCATCGTATCGGGAAGTAGAGATAATACGGTGAGACTATGGGACGTCAAGACAGGTACCTGTAAGACCATGAGTGGTCACACTAGTTATGTATCATCTGTGGCTATATCCAGTGATTCAGAGTTCATCGTATCGGGAAGTAGAGATAATACGGTGAGACTATGGGACGTCAAGACAGGTACCTGTAAGACCATGAGTGGTCACACACATTATGTATATGCTGTGGCTATATCCAGTGATTCAGAGTTCATCGTATCGGGAAGTCATGATAATACGGTGAGACTATGGGACGTCAAGACAGGTACCTGTAAGACCATGAGTGGTCACACACATTATGTATATGCTGTGGCTATATCCAGTGATTCAGAGTTCATCGTATCGGGAAGTAGAGATAATACGGTGAGACTATGGGACGTCAAGACAGGTACCTGTAAGACCATGAGTGGTCACACTAGTTATGTATCATCTGTGGCTATATCCAGTGATTCAGAGTTCATCGTATCGGGAAGTAGAGATAAGACGGTGAGACTATGGGACGTCAAGACAGGTACCTGTAAGACCATGAGTGGTCACACTAGTTATGTATTCACTGTGGCTATATCCAGTGATTAAGAGTTCATCGTATCGGGAAGTTATGATAATACGGTGAGACTATGGGACGTCAAGACAGGTACCTGTAAGACCATGAGTGGTCACACTAGTTATGTATCATCTGTGGCTATATCCAGTGATTAAGAGTTCATCGTATCGGGAAGTAGAGATAATACGGTGAGACTATGGGACGTCAAGACAGGTACCTGTAAGACCATGAGTGGTCACACTAGTTATGTATTCACTGTGGCTATATCCAGTGATTCAGAGTTCATCGTATCGGGAAGTTATGATAAGACGGTGAGACTATGGGACGTCAAGACAGGTACCTGTAAGACCATGAGTGGTCACACACATTATGTATATGCTGTGGCTGTATCAAGTGATTCAGAGTTCATCGTATCGGGAAGTTATGATAATACGGTGAGACTATGGGACGTCAAGACAGGTACCTGTAAGACCATGAGTGGTCACACTAGTTATGTATTATCTGTGGCTATATCCAGTGATTCAGAGTTCATCGTATCGGGAAGTAGAGATAAGACGGTGAGACTATGGGACGTCAAGACAGGTACCTGTAAGACCATGAGTGGTCACACTAGTTATGTATTATCTGTGGCTATATCCAGTGATTCAGAGTTCATCGTATCGGGAAGTCATGATAAGACGGTGAGACTATGGGACGTCAAGACAGGTACCTGTAAGACCATGAGTGGTCACACTAGTTATGTATTCACTGTGGCTATATCCAGTGATTCAGAGTTCATCGTATCGGGAAGTCATGATAAGACGGTGAGACTATGGGACGTCAAGACAGGTACCTGTAAGACCATGAGTGGTCACACTAGTTATGTATCATCTGTGGCTATATCCAGTGATTAAGAGTTCATCGTATCGGGAAGTTATGATTAGACGGTGAGACTATGGGACGTCAAGACAGGTACCTGTAAGACCAAGAGTGGTCACACTATTTATGTATTATCTGTGGCTATATCCAGTGATTCAGAGTTCATCGTATCGGGAAGTAATGATAATACGGTGAGACTATGGGACGTCAAGACAGGTACCTGTAAGACCATGAGTGGTCACACTAGTTATGTATTCACTGTGGCTATATCCAGTGATTCAGAGTTCATCGTATCGGGAAGTTATGATAATACGGTGAGACTATGGGACGTCAAGACAGGTACCTGTAAGACCATGAGTGGTCACACTAGTTATGTATCATCTGTGGCTATATCCAGTGATTAAGAGTTCATCGTATCGGGAAGTTATGATTAGACGGTGAGACTATGGGACGTCAAGACAGGTACCTGTAAGACCATGAGTGGTCACACACATTATGTATATGCTGTGGCTATATCCAGTGATTCAGAGTTCATCGTATCGGGAAGTCATGATAAGACGGTGAGACTATGGGACGTCAAGACAGGTACCTGTAAGACCATGAGTGGTCACACACATTATGTATATGCTGTGGCTGTATCCAGTGATTCAGAGTTCATCGTATCGGGAAGTAGAGATAATACGGTGAGACTATGGGACGTCAAGACAGGTACCTGTAAGACCATGAGTGGTCACACTAGTTATGTATCATCTGTGGCTATATCCAGTGATTCAGAGTTCATCGTATCGGGAAGTAGAGATAATACGGTGAGACTATGGGACGTCAAGACAGGTACCTGTAAGACCATGAGTGGTCACACACATTATGTATATGCTGTGGCTATATCCAGTGATTCAGAGTTCATCGTATCGGGAAGTAGAGATAATACGGTGAGACTATGGGACGTCAAGACAGGTACCTGTAAGACCATGAGTGGTCACACTAGTTATGTATCATCTGTGGCTATATCCAGTGATTCAGAGTTCATCGTATCGGGAAGTAGAGATAAGACGGTGAGACTATGGGACGTCAAGACAGGTACCTGTAAGACCATGAGTGGTCACACTAGTTATGTATTCACTGTGGCTATATCCAGTGATTAAGAGTTCATCGTATCGGGAAGTTATGATAATACGGTGAGACTATGGGACGTCAAGACAGGTACCTGTAAGACCATGAGTGGTCACACTAGTTATGTATCATCTGTGGCTATATCCAGTGATTAAGAGTTCATCGTATCGGGAAGTAGAGATAATACGGTGAGACTATGGGACGTCAAGACAGGTACCTGTAAGACCATGAGTGGTCACACTAGTTATGTATTATCTGTGGCTGTATCAAGTGATTCAGAGTTCATCGTATCGGGAAGTTTTTATAATACGGTGAGACTATGGGACGTCAAGACAGGTACCTGTAAGACCATGAGTGGTCACACTAGTTATGTATTATCTGTGGCTATATCCAGTGATTCAGAGTTCATCGTATCGGGAAGTCATGATAAGACGGTGAGACTATGGGACGTCAAGACAGGTACCTGTAAGACCATGAGTGGTCACACTAGTTATGTATCATCTGTGGCTATATCCAGTGATTCAGAGTTCATCGTATCGGGAAGTCATGATAAGACGGTGAGACTATGGGACGTCAAGACAGGTACCTGTAAGACCATGAGTGGTCACACTAGTTATGTATCATCTGTGGCTATATCCAGTGATTAAGAGTTCATCGTATCGGGAAGTTATGATTAGACGGTGAGACTATGGGACGTCAAGACAGGTACCTGTAAGACTATGAGTGGTCACACTAGTTATGTATTCACTGTGGCTATATCCAGTGATTCAGAGTTCATCGTATCGGGAAGTAGAGATAAGACGGTGAGACTATGGGACGTCAAGACAGGTACCTGTAAGACCATGAGTGGTCACACTAGTTATGTATTCACTGTGGCTATATCCAGTGATTAAGAGTTCATCGTATCGGGAAGTTATGATAATACGGTGAGACTATGGGACGTCAAGACAGGTACCTGTAAGACCATGAGTGGTCACACTAGTTATGTATTCACTGTGGCTATATCCAGTGATTAAGAGTTCATCGTATCGGGAAGTTATGATAATACGGTGAGACTATGGGACGTCAAGACAGGTACCTGTAAGACCATGAGTGGTCACACTAGTTATGTATCATCTGTGGCTATATCCAGTGATTCAGAGTTCATCGTATCGGGAAGTAGAGATAAGACGGTGAGACTATGGGACGTCAAGACAGGTACCTGTAAGACCATGAGTGGTCACACTAGTTATGTATTCACTGTGGCTATATCCAGTGATTCAGAGTTCATCGTATCGGGAAGTTATGATAATACGGTGAGACTATGGGACGTCAAGACAGGTACCTGTAAGACCATGAGTGGTCACACAGGTTATGTATATGCTGTGGCTATATCCAGTGATTAAGAGTTCATCGTATCGGGAAGTAGAGATAATACGGTGAGACTATGGGACGTCAAGACAGGTACCTGTAAGACCATGAGTGGTCACACAGATTATGTATATGCTGTGGCTGTATCCAGTGATTCAGAGTTCATCGTATCGGGAAGTGATGATAATACGGTGAGACTATGGGACGTCAAGACAGGTACCTGTAAGACCATGAGTGGTCACACTAGTTATGTATTATCTGTGGCTATATCCAGTGATTCAGAGTTCATCGTATCGGGAAGTCATGATAAGACGGTGAGACTATGGGACGTCAAGACAGGTACCTGTAAGACCATGAGTGGTCACACTAGTTATGTATCATCTGTGGCTATATCCAGTGATTCAGAGTTCATCGTATCGGGAAGTCATGATAAGACGGTGAGACTATGGGACGTCAAGACAGGTACCTGTAAGACCATGAGTGGTCACACTAGTTATGTATCATCTGTGGCTATATCCAGTGATTAAGAGTTCATCGTATCGGGAAGTTATGATTAGACGGTGAGACTATGGGACGTCAAGACAGGTACCTGTAAGACCATGAGTGGTCACACTAGTCATGTATATGCTGTGGCTGTATCAAGTGATTCAGAGTTCATCGTATCGGGAGTGATGATAAGACGGTGAGACTATGGGACGTCAAGACAGGTACCTGTAAGACTATGAGTGGTCACACTAGTTATGTATCATCTGTGGCTATATCCAGTGATTCAGAGTTCATCGTATCGGGAAGTGATGATAATACGGTGAGACTATGGGACGTCAAGACAGGTACCTGTAAGACCATGAGTTGTCACACTAGTTATGTATATGCTGTGGCTATATCCAGTGATTAAGAGTTCATCGTATCGGGAAGTAGAGATAATACGGTGAGACTATGGGACGTCAAGACAGGTACCTGTAAGACCATGAGTGGTCACACTAGTTATGTATTCACTGTGGCTATATCCAGTGATTCAGAGTTCATCGTATCGGGAAGTTATGATTAGACGGTGAGACTATGGGACGTCAAGACAGGTACCTGTAAGACCATGAGTGGTCACACAGATTATGTATATGCTGTGGCTGTATCCAGTGATTCAGAGTTCATCGTATCGGGAAGTGATGATAATACGGTGAGACTATGGGACGTCAAGACAGGTACCTGTAAGACCATGAGTGGTCACACTAGTTATGTATTATCTGTGGCTATATCCAGTGATTCAGAGTTCATCGTATCGGGAAGTCATGATAAGACGGTGAGACTATGGGACGTCAAGACAGGTACCTGTAAGACCATGAGTGGTCACACTAGTTATGTATCATCTGTGGCTATATCCAGTGATTCAGAGTTCATCGTATCGGGAAGTCATGATAAGACGGTGAGACTATGGGACGTCAAGACAGGTACCTGTAAGACCATGAGTGGTCACACTAGTTATGTATCATCTGTGGCTATATCCAGTGATTAAGAGTTCATCGTATCGGGAAGTTATGATTAGACGGTGAGACTATGGGACGTCAAGACAGGTACCTGTAAGACTATGAGTGGTCACACTAGTTATGTATTCACTGTGGCTATATCCAGTGATTCAGAGTTCATCGTATCGGGAAGTTATGATAATACGGTGAGACTATGGGACGTCAAGACAGGTACCTGTAAGACCATGAGTGGTCACACTAGTTATGTATCATCTGTGGCTATATCCAGTGATTAAGAGTTCATCGTATCGGGAAGTGATGATAATACGGTGAGACTATGGGACGTCAAGACAGGTACCTGTAAGACCATGAGTTGTCACACTAGTTATGTATATGCTGTGGCTATATCCAGTGATTAAGAGTTCATCGTATCGGGAAGTAGAGATAATACGGTGAGACTATGGGACGTCAAGACAGGTACCTGTAAGACCATGAGTGGTCACACTAGTTATGTATATGCTGTGGCTATATCCAGTGATTCAGAGTTCATCGTATCGGGAAGTAGAGATAATACGGTGAGACTATGGGACGTCAAGACAGGTACCTGTAAGACCATGAGTGGTCACACAGATTATGTATATGCTGTGGCTGTATCCAGTGATTCAGAGTTCATCGTATCGGGAAGTGATGATAATACGGTGAGACTATGGGACGTCAAGACAGGTACCTGTAAGACCATGAGTGGTCACACTAGTTATGTATCATCTGTGGCTATATCCAGTGATTCAGAGTTCATCGTATCGGGAAGTAGAGATAATACGGTGAGACTATGGGACGTCAAGACAGGTACCTGTAAGACCATGAGTGGTCACACTAGTTATGTATCATCTGTGGCTATATCCAGTGATTAAGAGTTCATCGTATCGGGAAGTTATGATTAGACGGTGAGACTATGGGACGTCAAGACAGGTGCCTGTAAGACCATGAGTGGTCACACTAGTTATGTATCATCTGTGGCTATATCCAGTGATTCAGAGTTCATCGTATCGGGAAGTTATGATAATACGGTGAGACTATGGGACGTCAAGACAGGTACCTGTAAGACCATGAGTGGTCACACTAGTTATGTATCATCTGTGGCTATATCCAGTGATTCAGAGTTCATCGTATCGGGAAGTTTTTATAATACGGTGAGACTATGGGACGTCAAGACAGGTACCTGTAAGACCATGAGTGGTCACACTAGTTATGTATCATCTGTGGCTATATCCAGTGATTCAGAGTTCATCGTATCGGGAAGTTATGATAAGACGGTGAGACTATGGGACGTCAAGACAGGTACCTGTAAGACCATGAGTGGTCACACTAGTTATGTATCATCTGTGGCTATATCCAGTGATTCAGAGTTCATCGTATCGGGAAGTTATGATAAGACGGTGAGACTATGGGACGTCAAGACAGGTACCTGTAAGACCATGAGTGGTCACACTAGTTATGTATCATCTGTGGCTATATCCAGTGATTAAGAGTTCATCGTATCGGGAAGTTATGATAATACGGTGAGACTATGGGACGTCAAGACAGGTACCTGTAAGACCATGAGTGGTCACACTAGTTATGTATTATCTGTGGCTATATCCAGTGATTCAGAGTTCATCGTATCGGGAAGTGATGATAAAACGGTGAGACTATGGGACGTCAAGACAGGTACCTGTAAGACCATGAGTGGTCACACTAGTTATGTATCATCTGTGGCTATATCCAGTGATTCAGAGTTCATCGTATCGGGAAGTTATGATAAGACGGTGAGACTATGGGACGTCAAGACAGGTACCTGTAAGACCATGAGTGGTCACACTAGTTATGTATCATCTGTGGCTATATCCAGTGATTAAGAGTTCATCGTATCGGGAAGTTATGATAATACGGTGAGACTATGGGACGTCAAGACAGGTACCTGTAAGACCATGAGTGGTCACACTAGTTATGTATCATCTGTGGCTATATCCAGTGATTCAGAGTTCATCGTATCGGGAAGTTATGATTAGACGGTGAGACTATGGGACGTCAAGACAGGTACCTGTAAGACCATGAGTGGTCACACAGATTATGTATATGCTGTGGTTATATCCAGTGATTCAGAGTTCATCGTATCGGGAAGTGATGATAAGACGGTGAGACTATGGGACGTCAAGACAGGTGCCTGTAAGACCATGAGTGGTCACACACATTATGTATATGCTGTGGCTGTATCCAGTGATTCAGAGTTCATCGTATCGGGAAGTAGAGATAATACGGTGAGACTATGGGACGTCAAGACAGGTACCTGTAAGACCATGAGTGGTCACACTAGTTATGTATCATCTGTGGCTATATCCAGTGATTCAGAGTTCATCGTATCGGGAAGTAGAGATAATACGGTGAGACTATGGGACGTCAAGACAGGTACCTGTAAGACCATGAGTGGTCACACACATTATGTATATGCTGTGGCTATATCCAGTGATTCAGAGTTCATCGTATCGGGAAGTAGAGATAATACGGTGAGACTATGGGACGTCAAGACAGGTACCTGTAAGACCATGAGTGGTCACACTAGTTATGTATTCACTGTGGCTATATCCAGTGATTCAGAGTTCATCGTATCGGGAAGTTATGATAAGACGGTGAGACTATGGGACGTCAAGACAGGTACCTGTAAGACCATGAGTGGTCACACACATTATGTATATGCTGTGGCTGTATCAAGTGATTCAGAGTTCATCGTATCGGGAAGTTATGATAATACGGTGAGACTATGGGACGTCAAGACAGGTACCTGTAAGACCATGAGTGGTCACACTAGTTATGTATTATCTGTGGCTATATCCAGTGATTCAGAGTTCATCGTATCGGGAAGTAGAGATAAGACGGTGAGACTATGGGACGTCAAGACAGGTACCTGTAAGACCATGAGTGGTCACACTAGTTATGTATTATCTGTGGCTATATCCAGTGATTCAGAGTTCATCGTATCGGGAAGTCATGATAAGACGGTGAGACTATGGGACGTCAAGACAGGTACCTGTAAGACCATGAGTGGTCACACTAGTTATGTATTCACTGTGGCTATATCCAGTGATTCAGAGTTCATCGTATCGGGAAGTGATGATAAAACGGTGAGACTATGGGACGTCAAGACAGGTACCTGTAAGACCATGAGTGGTCACACTAGTTATGTATCATCTGTGGCTATATCCAGTGATTAAGAGTTCATCGTATCGGGAAGTGATGATAAGACGGTGAGACTATGGGACGTCAAGACAGGTACCTGTAAGACCATGAGTGGTCACACTAGTTATGTATCATCTGTGGCTATATCCAGTGATTCAGAGTTCATCGTATCGGGAAGTAGAGATAATACGGTGAGACTATGGGACGTCAAGACAGGTACCTGTAAGACCATGAGTGGTCACACTAGTTATGTATCATCTGTGGCTATATCCAGTGATTCAGAGTTCATCGTATCGGGAAGTGATGATAAGACGGTGAGACTATGGGACGTCAAGACAGGTACCTGTAAGACCATGAGTGGTCACACTAGTTATGTATATGCTGTGGCTATATCCAGTGATTAAGAGTTCATCGTATCGGGAAGTTTTTATAATACGGTGAGACTATGGGACGTCAAGACAGGTACCTGTAAGACCATGAGTGGTCACACTAGTTATGTATCATCTGTGGCTATATCCAGTGATTAAGAGTTCATCGTATCGGGAAGTCATGATAAGACGGTGAGACTATGGGACGTCAAGACAGGTACCTGTAAGACCATGAGTGGTCACACTAGTTATGTATCATCTGTGGCTATATCCAGTGATTCAGAGTTCATCGTATCGGGAAGTAGAGATAATACGGTGAGACTATGGGACGTCAAGACAGGTACCTGTAAGACCATGAGTGGTCACACTAGTTATGTATTATCTGTGGCTATATCCAGTGATTAAGAGTTCATCGTTATCGGGAAGTTATGATAAGACGGTGAGACTATGGGACGTCAAGACAGGTACCTGTAAGACCATGAGTGGTCACACTAGTTATGTATATGCTGTGGCTATATCCAGTGATTAAGAGTTCATCGTATCGGGAAGTTTTTATAATACGGTGAGACTATGGACGTCAAGACAGGTACCTGTAAGACCATGAGTGGTCACACTAGTTATGTATCATCTGTGGCTATATCCAGTGATTAAGAGTTCATCGTATCGGGAAGTGATGATAATACGGTGAGACTATGGGACGTCAAGACAGGTACCTGTAAGACCATGAGTGGTCACACTAGTTATGTATCATCTGTGGCTATATCCAGTGATTCAGAGTTCATCGTATCGGGAAGTAGAGATAATACGGTGAGACTATGGGACGTCAAGACAGGTACCTGTAAGACCATGAGTGGTCACACACATTATGTATATGCTGTGGCTGTATCCAGTGATTCAGAGTTCATCGTATCGGGAAGTAGAGATAATAAGGTGAGACTATGGGACGTCAAGACAGGTACCTGTAAGACCATGAGTGGTCACACTAGTTATGTATTATCTGTGGCTATATCCAGTGATTCAGAGTTCATCGTATCGGGAAGTAGAGATAATACGGTGAGACTATGGGACGTCAAGACAGGTACCTGTAAGACCATGAGTGGTCACACTAGTTATGTATCATCTGTGGCTATATCCAGTGATTCAGAGTTCATCGTATCGGGAAGTGATGATAAGACGGTGAGACTATGGGACGTCAAGACAGGTACCTGTAAGACCATGAGTGGTCACACTAGTTATGTATATGCTGTGGCTATATCCAGTGATTAAGAGTTCATCGTATCGGGAAGTAGAGATAATACGGTGAGACTATGGGACGTCAAGACAGGTACCTGTAAGACCATGAGTGGTCACACACATTATGTATATGCTGTGGCTATATCCAGTGATTAAGAGTTCATCGTATCGGGAAGTGATGATAATACGGTGAGACTATGGGACGTCAAGACAGGTACCTGTAAGACCATGAGTGGTCACACTAGTTATGTATCATCTGTGGCTATATCCAGTGATTCAGAGTTCATCGTATCGGGAAGTAGAGATAATACGGTGAGACTATGGGACGTCAAGACAGGTACCTGTAAGACCATGAGTGGTCACACTAGTTATGTATTATCTGTGGCTATATCCAGTGATTAAGAGTTCATCGTATCGGGAAGTGATGATAAGACGGTGAGACTATGGGACGTCAAGACAGGTACCTGTAAGACCATGAGTGGTCACACTAGTTATGTATATGCTGTGGCTATATCCAGTGATTAAGAGTTCATCGTATCGGGAAGTTTTTATAATACGGTGAGACTATGGGACGTCAAGACAGGTACCTGTAAGACCATGAGTGGTCACACTAGTTATGTATCATCTGTGGCTATATCCAGTGATTAAGAGTTCATCGTATCGGGAAGTGATGATAATACGGTGAGACTATGGGACGTCAAGACAGGTACCTGTAAGACCATGAGTGGTCACACTAGTTATGTATCATCTGTGGCTATATCCAGTGATTCAGAGTTCATCGTATCGGGAAGTAGAGATAATACGGTGAGACTATGGGACGTCAAGACAGGTACCTGTAAGACCATGAGTGGTCACACACATTATGTATATGCTGTGGCTATATCCAGTGATTCAGAGTTCATCGTATCGGGAAGTAGAGATAATACGGTGAGACTATGGGACGTCAAGACAGGTACCTGTAAGACCATGAGTGGTCACACACATTATGTATATGCTGTGGCTGTATCCAGTGATTCAGAGTTCATCGTATCGGGAAGTAGAGATAATACGGTGAGACTATGGGACGTCAAGACAGGTACCTGTAAGACCATGAGTGGTCACACACATTATGTATATGCTGTGGCTATATCCAGTGATTCAGAGTTCATCGTATCGGGAAGTAGAGATAATACGGTGAGACTATGGGACGTCAAGACAGGTACCTGTAAGACCATGAGTGGTCACACTAGTTATGTATCATCTGTGGCTATATCCAGTGATTCAGAGTTCATCGTATCGGGAAGTGATGATAAGACGTGTGAGACTATGGGACGTCAAGACAGGTACCTGTAAGACCATGAGTGGTCACACTAGTTATGTATATGCTGTGGCTATATCCAGTGATTAAGAGTTCATCGTATCGGGAAGTTTTTATAATACGGTGAGACTATGGGACGTCAAGACAGGTACCTGTAAGACCATGAGTGGTCACACTAGTTATGTATCATCTGTGGCTATATCCAGTGATTAAGAGTTCATCGTATCGGGAAGTCATGATAAGACGGTGAGACTATGGGACGTCAAGACAGGTACCTGTAAGACCATGAGTGGTCACACTAGTTATGTATCATCTGTGGCTATATCCAGTGATTCAGAGTTCATCGTATCGGGAAGTAGAGATAATACGGTGAGACTATGGGACGTCAAGACAGGTACCTGTAAGACCATGAGTGGTCACACTAGTTATGTATTATCTGTGGCTATATCCAGTGATTAAGAGTTCATCGTATCGGGAAGTTATGATAAGACGGTGAGACTATGGGACGTCAAGACAGGTACCTGTAAGACCATGAGTGGTCACACTAGTTATGTATATGCTGTGGCTATATCCAGTGATTAAGAGTTCATCGTATCGGGAAGTTTTTTATAATACGGTGAGACTATGGGACGTCAAGACAGGTACCTGTAAGACCATGAGTGGTCACACTAGTTATGTATCATCTGTGGCTATATCCAGTGATTAAGAGTTCATCGTATCGGGAAGTGATGATAATACGGTGAGACTATGGGACGTCAAGACAGGTACCTGTAAGACCATGAGTGGTCACACTAGTTATGTATCATCTGTGGCTATATCCAGTGATTCAGAGTTCATCGTATCGGGAAGTAGAGATAATACGGTGAGACTATGGGACGTCAAGACAGGTACCTGTAAGACCATGAGTGGTCACACACATTATGTATATGCTGTGGCTGTATCCAGTGATTCAGAGTTCATCGTATCGGGAAGTAGAGATAATAAGGTGAGACTATGGGACGTCAAGACAGGTACCTGTAAGACCATGAGTGGTCACACTAGTTATGTATTATCTGTGGCTATATCCAGTGATTCAGAGTTCATCGTATCGGGAAGTAGAGATAATACGGTGAGACTATGGGACGTCAAGACAGGTACCTGTAAGACCATGAGTGGTCACACACATTATGTATATGCTGTGGCTATATCCAGTGATTCAGAGTTCATCGTATCGGGAAGTAGAGATAATACGGTGAGACTATGGGACGTCAAGACAGGTACCTGTAAGACCATGAGTGGTCACACACATTATGTATATGCTGTGGCTGTATCCAGTGATTCAGAGTTCATCGTATCGGGAAGTAGAGATAATACGGTGAGACTATGGGACGTCAAGACAGGTACCTGTAAGACCATGAGTGGTCACACACATTATGTATATGCTGTGGCTATATCCAGTGATTCAGAGTTCATCGTATCGGGAAGTAGAGATAATACGGTGAGACTATGGGACGTCAAGACAGGTACCTGTAAGACCATGAATGGTCACACTAGTTATGTATATGCTGTGGTTATATCCAGTGATTCAGAGTTCATCGTATCGGGAAGTGATGATAAGACGGTGAGACTATGGGACGTCAAGACAGGTACCTGTAAGACCATGAGTGGTCACACTAGTTATGTATATGCTGTGGCTATATCCAGTGATTAAGAGTTCATCGTATCGGGAAGTTTTTATAATACGGTGAGACTATGGGACGTCAAGACAGGTACCTGTAAGACCATGAGTGGTCACACTAGTTATGTATCATCTGTGGCTATATCCAGTGATTAAGAGTTCATCGTATCGGGAAGTGATGATAATACGGTGAGACTATGGGACGTCAAGACAGGTACCTGTAAGACCATGAGTGGTCACACTAGTTATGTATCATCTGTGGCTATATCCAGTGATTCAGAGTTCATCGTATCGGGAAGTAGAGATAATACGGTGAGACTATGGGACGTCAAGACAGGTACCTGTAAGACCATGAGTGGTCACACTAGTTATGTATTATCTGTGGCTATATCCAGTGATTAAGAGTTCATCGTATCGGGAAGTGATGATAAGACGGTGAGACTATGGGACGTCAAGACAGGTACCTGTAAGACCATGAGTGGTCACACTAGTTATGTATATGCTGTGGCTATATCCAGTGATTAAGAGTTCATCGTATCGGGAAGTTTTTTATAATACGGTGAGACTATGGGGACGTCAAGACAGGTACCTGTAAGACCATGAGTGGTCACACTAGTTATGTATCATCTGTGGCTATATCCAGTGATTAAGAGTTCATCGTATCGGGAAGTGATGATAATACGGTGAGACTATGGGACGTCAAGACAGGTACCTGTAAGACCATGAGTGGTCACACTAGTTATGTATCATCTGTGGCTATATCCAGTGATTCAGAGTTCATCGTATCGGGAAGTAGAGATAATACGGTGAGACTATGGGACGTCAAGACAGGTACCTGTAAGACCATGAGTGGTCACACTAGTTATGTATCATCTGTGGCTATATCCAGTGATTAAGAGTTCATCGTATCGGGAAGTGATGATAAGACGGTGAGACTATGGGACGTCAAGACAGGTACCTGTAAGACCATGAGTGGTCACACACATTATGTATATGCTGTGGCTGTATCCAGTGATTCAGAGTTCATCGTATCGGGAAGTAGAGATAATACGGTGAGACTATGGGACGTCAAGACAGGTACCTGTAAGACCATGAGTGGTCACACACATTATGTATCATCTGTGGCTATATCCAGTGATTCAGAGTTCATCGTATCGGGAAGTAATGATAAGACGGTGAGACTATGGGACGTCAAGACAGGTACCTGTAAGACCATTGAGTGGTCACACACATTATGTATATGCTGTGGCTATATCCAGTGATTCAGAGTTCATCGTATCGGGAAGTAGAGATAATACGGTGAGACTATGGGACGTCAAGACAGGTACCTGTAAGACCATGAGTGGTCACACTAGTTATGTATCATCTGTGGCTATATCCAGTGATTCAGAGTTCATCGTATCGGGAAGTGATGATAAGACGGTGAGACTATGGGACGTCAAGACAGGTACCTGTAAGACCATGAGTGGTCACACTAGTTATGTATATGCTGTGGCTATATCCAGTGATTAAGAGTTCATCGTATCGGGAAGTTTTTATAATACGGTGAGACTATGGGACGTCAAGACAGGTACCTGTAAGACCATGAGTGGTCACACTAGTTATGTATCATCTGTGGCTATATCCAGTGATTAAGAGTTCATCGTATCGGGAAGTCATGATAAGACGGTGAGACTATGGGACGTCAAGACAGGTACCTGTAAGACCATGAGTGGTCACACTAGTTATGTATCATCTGTGGCTATATCCAGTGATTCAGAGTTCATCGTATCGGGAAGTAGAGATAATACGGTGAGACTATGGGACGTCAAGACAGGTACCTGTAAGACCATGAGTGGTCACACTAGTTATGTATTATCTGTGGCTATATCCAGTGATTAAGAGTTCATCGTATCGGGAAGTTATGATAAGACGGTGAGACTATGGGACGTCAAGACAGGTACCTGTAAGACCATGAGTGGTCACACTAGTTATGTATATGCTGTGGCTATATCCAGTGATTAAGAGTTCATCGTATCGGGAAGTTTTTATAATACGGTGAGACTATGGGACGTCAAGACAGGTACCTGTAAGACCATGAGTGGTCACACTAGTTATGTATCATCTGTGGCTATATCCAGTGATTAAGAGTTCATCGTATCGGGAAGTGATGATAATACGGTGAGACTATGGGACGTCAAGACAGGTACCTGTAAGACCATGAGTGGTCACACTAGTTATGTATCATCTGTGGCTATATCCAGTGATTCAGAGTTCATCGTATCGGGAAGTAGAGATAATACGGTGAGACTATGGGACGTCAAGACAGGTACCTGTAAGACCATGAGTGGTCACACACATTATGTATATGCTGTGGCTGTATCCAGTGATTCAGAGTTCATCGTATCGGGAAGTAGAGATAATAAGGTGAGACTATGGGGACGTCAAGACAGGTACCTGTAAGACCATGAGTGGTCACACTAGTTATGTATTATCTGTGGCTATATCCAGTGATTCAGAGTTCATCGTATCGGGAAGTAGAGATAATACGGTGAGACTATGGGACGTCAAGACAGGTACCTGTAAGACCATGAGTGGTCACACACATTATGTATATGCTGTGGCTATATCCAGTGATTCAGAGTTCATCGTATCGGGAAGTAGAGATAATACGGTGAGACTATGGGACGTCAAGACAGGTACCTGTAAGACCATGAGTGGTCACACACATTATGTATATGCTGTGGCTGTATCCAGTGATTCAGAGTTCATCGTATCGGGAAGTAGAGATAATACGGTGAGACTATGGGACGTCAAGACAGGTACCTGTAAAGACCATGAGTGGTCACACACATTATGTATATGCTGTGGCTATATCCAGTGATTCAGAGTTCATCGTATCGGGAAGTAGAGATAATACGGTGAGACTATGGGACGTCAAGACAGGTACCTGTAAGACCATGAATGGTCACACTAGTTATGTATATGCTGTGGTTATATCCAGTGATTCAGAGTTCATCGTATCGGGAAGTGATGATAAGACGGTGAGACTATGGGACGTCAAGACAGGTACCTGTAAGACCATGAGTGGTCACACTAGTTATGTATATGCTGTGGCTATATCCAGTGATTAAGAGTTCATCGTATCGGGAAGTTTTTATAATACGGTGAGACTATGGGACGTCAAGACAGGTACCTGTAAGACCATGAGTGGTCACACTAGTTATGTATCATCTGTGGCTATATCCAGTGATTAAGAGTTCATCGTATCGGGAAGTGATGATAATACGGTGAGACTATGGGACGTCAAGGACAGGTACCTGTAAGACCATGAGTGGTCACACTAGTTATGTATCATCTGTGGCTATATCCAGTGATTCAGAGTTCATCGTATCGGGAAGTAGAGATAATACGGTGAGACTATGGGACGTCAAGACAGGTACCTGTAAGACCATGAGTGGTCACACTAGTTATGTATTATCTGTGGCTATATCCAGTGATTAAGAGTTCATCGTATCGGGAAGTGATGATAAGACGGTGAGACTATGGGACGTCAAGACAGGTACCTGTAAGACCATGAGTGGTCACACTAGTTATGTATATGCTGTGGCTATATCCAGTGATTAAGAGTTCATCGTATCGGGAAGTTTTTATAATACGGTGAGACTATGGGACGTCAAGACAGGTACCTGTAAGACCATGAGTGGTCACACTAGTTATGTATCATCTGTGGCTATATCCAGTGATTAAGAGTTCATCGTATCGGGAAGTGATGATAATACGGTGAGACTATGGGACGTCAAGACAGGTACCTGTAAGACCATGAGTGGTCACACTAGTTATGTATCATCTGTGGCTATATCCAGTGATTCAGAGTTCATCGTATCGGGAAGTAGAGATAATACGGTGAGACTATGGGACGTCAAGACAGGTACCTGTAAGACCATGAGTGGTCACACACATTATGTATATGCTGTGGCTGTATCCAGTGATTCAGAGTTCATCGTATCGGGAAGTAGAGATAATAAGGTGAGACTATGGGACGTCAAGACAGGTACCTGTAAGACCATGAGTGGTCACACTAGTTATGTATTATCTGTGGCTATATCCAGTGATTCAGAGTTCATCGTATCGGGAAGTAGAGATAATACGGTGAGACTATGGGACGTCAAGACAGGTACCTGTAAGACCATGAGTGGTCACACACATTATGTATATGCTGTGGCTATATCCAGTGATTCAGAGTTCATCGTATCGGGAAGTAGAGATAATACGGTGAGACTATGGGACGTCAAGACAGGTACCTGTAAGACCATGAGTGGTCACACACATTATGTATATGCTGTGGCTGTATCCAGTGATTCAGAGTTCATCGTATCGGGAAGTAGAGATAATACGGTGAGACTATGGGACGTCAAGACAGGTACCTGTAAGACCATGAGTGGTCACACACATTATGTATATGCTGTGGCTATATCCAGTGATTCAGAGTTCATCGTATCGGGAAGTAGAGATAATACGGTGAGACTATGGGACGTCAAGACAGGTACCTGTAAGACCATGAATGGTCACACTAGTTATGTATATGCTGTGGTTATATCCAGTGATTCAGAGTTCATCGTATCGGGAAGTGATGATAAGACGGTGAGACTATGGGACGTCAAGACAGGTACCTGTAAGACCATGAGTGGTCACACTAGTTATGTATATGCTGTGGCTATATCCAGTGATTAAGAGTTCATCGTATCGGGAAGTTTTTATAATACGGTGAGACTATGGGACGTCAAGACAGGTACCTGTAAGACCATGAGTGGTCAC
Organism: Loxodes magnus; assembly: GCA_946699065.1. Classification (NCBI taxonomy): domain Eukaryota; phylum Ciliophora; class Karyorelictea; order Loxodida; family Loxodidae; genus Loxodes; species Loxodes magnus. The sequence continues at coordinate 19,269 of CAMPDV010001227.1, forward strand.
ACTAGTTATGTATCATCTGTGGCTATATCCAGTGATTAAGAGTTCATCGTATCGGGAAGTGATGATAATACGGTGAGACTATGGGACGTCAAGACAGGTACCTGTAAGACCATGAGTGGTCACACTAGTTATGTATCATCTGTGGCTATATCCAGTGATTCAGAGTTCATCGTATCGGGAAGTAGAGATAATACGGTGAGACTATGGGACGTCAAGACAGGTACCTGTAAGACCATGAGTGGTCACACTAGTTATGTATTATCTGTGGCTATATCCAGTGATTAAGAGTTCATCGTATCGGGAAGTGATGATAAGACGGTGAGACTATGGGACGTCAAGACAGGTACCTGTAAGACCATGAGTGGTCACACTAGTTATGTATATGCTGTGGCTATATCCAGTGATTAAGAGTTCATCGTATCGGGAAGTTTTTATAATACGGTGAGACTATGGGACGTCAAGACAGGTACCTGTAAGACCATGAGTGGTCACACTAGTTATGTATCATCTGTGGCTATATCCAGTGATTAAGAGTTCATCGTATCGGGAAGTGATGATAATACGGTGAGACTATGGGACGTCAAGACAGGTACCTGTAAGACCATGAGTGGTCACACTAGTTATGTATCATCTGTGGCTATATCCAGTGATTCAGAGTTCATCGTATCGGGAAGTAGAGATAATACGGTGAGACTATGGGACGTCAAGACAGGTACCTGTAAGACCATGAGTGGTCACACTAGTTATGTATCATCTGTGGCTATATCCAGTGATTAAGAGTTCATCGTATCGGGAAGTGATGATAAGACGGTGAGACTATGGGACGTCAAGACAGGTACCTGTAAGACCATGAGTGGTCACACACATTATGTATATGCTGTGGCTGTATCCAGTGATTCAGAGTTCATCGTATCGGGAAGTAGAGATAATACGGTGAGACTATGGGACGTCAAGACAGGTACCTGTAAGACCATGAGTGGTCACACACATTATGTATCATCTGTGGCTATATCCAGTGATTCAGAGTTCATCGTATCGGGAAGTAATGATAAGACGGTGAGACTATGGGACGTCAAGACAGGTACCTGTAAGACCATGAGTGGTCACACACATTATGTATATGCTGTGGCTGTATCAAGTGATTCAGAGTTCATCGTATCGGGAAGTAGAGATAATACGGTGAGACTATGGGACGTCAAGACAGGTACCTGTAAGACCATGAGTGGTCACACTAGTTATGTATTATCTGTGGCTATATCCAGTGATTCAGAGTTCATCGTATCGGGAAGTAATGATAATACGGTGAGACTATGGGACGTCAAGACAGGTACCTGTAAGACCATGAGTGGTCACACACATTATGTATATGCTGTGGCTATATCCAGTGATTCAGAGTTCATCGTATCGGGAAGTTATGATTAGACGGTGAGGACTATGGGACGTCAAGACAGGTACCTGTAAGACCATGAGTGGTCACACAGGTTATGTATATGCTGTGGCTATATCCAGTGATTCAGAGTTCATCGTATCGGGAAGTAGAGATAATACGGTGAGACTATGGGACGTCAAGACAGGTACCTGTAAGACCATGAGTGGTCACACACATTATGTATATGCTGTGGCTATATCCAGTAATTCAGAGTTCATCGTATCGGGAAGTTATGATTAGACGGTGAGACTATGGGACGTCAAGACAGGTACCTGTAAGACCATGAGTGGTCACACACATTATGTATATGCTGTGGCTATATCCAGTAATTCAGAGTTCATCGTATCGGGAAGTTATGATTAGACGGTGAGACTATGGGACGTCAAGACAGGTACCTGTAAGACCATGAGTGGTCACACTAGTTATGTATATGCTGTGGCTATATCCAGTGATTCAGAGTTCATCGTATCGGGAAGTTATGATTAGACGGTGAGACTATGGGACGTCAAGACAGGTACCTGTAAGACCATGAGTGGTCACACAGGTTATGTATATGCTGTGGCTATATCCAGTGATTCAGAGTTCATCGTATCGGGAAGTTATGATTAGACGGTGAGACTATGGGACGTCAAGACAGGTGCCTGTAAGACCATGAGTGGTCACACACATTATGTATATGCTGTGGCTGTATCCAGTGATTCAGAGTTCATCGTATCGGGAAGTAGAGATAATACGGTGAGACTATGGGACGTCAAGACAGGTACCTGTAAGACCATGAGTGGTCACACTAGTTATGTATCATCTGTGGCTATATCCAGTGATTCAGAGTTCATCGTATCGGGAAGTAGAGATAATACGGTGAGACTATGGGACGTCAAGACAGGTACCTGTAAGACCATGAGTGGTCACACTAGTTATGTATTCACTGTGGCTATATCCAGTGATTCAGAGTTCATCGTATCGGGAAGTAGAGATAATACGGTGAGACTATGGGGACGTCAAGACAGGTACCTGTAAGACCATGAGTGGTCACACTAGTTATGTATATGCTGTGGCTATATCCAGTGATTCAGAGTTCATCGTATCGGGAAGTAGAGATAATACGGTGAGACTATGGGACGTCAAGACAGGTACCTGTAAGACCATGAGTGGTCACACTAGTTATGTATTATCTGTGGCTATATCCAGTGATTCAGAGTTCATCGTATCGGGAAGTAGAGATAATACGGTGAGACTATGGGACGTCAAGACAGGTGCCTGTAAGACCATGAGTGGTCACACACATTATGTATATGCTGTGGCTGTATCCAGTGATTCAGAGTTCATCGTATCGGGAAGTAGAGATAATACGGTGAGACTATGGGGACGTCAAGACAGGTACCTGTAAGACCATGAGTGGTCACACTAGTTATGTATTCACTGTGGCTATATCCAGTGATTCAGAGTTCATCGTATCGGGAAGTTATGATAATACGGTGAGACTATGGGACGTCAAGACAGGTACCTGTAAGACCATGAGTGGTCACACTAGTTATGTATCATCTGTGGCTATATCCAGTGATTAAGAGTTCATCGTATCGGGAAGTTATGATTAGACGGTGAGACTATGGGGACGTCAAGACAGGTACCTGTAAGACCAAGAGTGGTCACACTATTTATGTATTATCTGTGGCTATATCCAGTGATTCAGAGTTCATCGTATCGGGAAGTAATGATAATACGGTGAGACTATGGGACGTCAAGACAGGTACCTGTAAGACCATGAGTGGTCACACACATTATGTATATGCTGTGGCTATATCCAGTGATTCAGAGTTCATCGTATCGGGAAGTAGAGATAATACGGTGAGACTATGGGACGTCAAGACAGGTACCTGTAAGACCATGAGTGGTCACACACATTATGTATATGCTGTGGCTGTATCAAGTGATTCAGAGTTCATCGTATCGGGAAGTAGAGATAATACGGTGAGACTATGGGACGTCAAGACAGGTACCTGTAAGACCATGAGTGGTCACACTAGTTATGTATTATCTGTGGCTATATCCAGTGATTCAGAGTTCATCGTATCGGGAAGTGATGATAAAACGGTGAGACTATGGGACGTCAAGACAGGTACCTGTAAGACCATGAGTGGTCACACACATTATGTATATGCTGTGGCTGTATCCAGTGATTCAGAGTTCATCGTATCGGGAAGTCATGATAAGACGGTGAGACTATGGGACGTCAAGACAGGTGCCTGTAAGACCATGAGTGGTCACACACATTATGTATATGCTGTGGCTGTATCCAGTGATTCAGAGTTCATCGTATCGGGAAGTAGAGATAATACGGTGAGACTATGGGACGTCAAGACAGGTACCTGTAAGACCATGAGTGGTCACACTAGTTATGTATTCACTGTGGCTATATCCAGTGATTCAGAGTTCATCGTATCGGGAAGTAGAGATAATACGGTGAGACTATGGGACGTCAAGACAGGTACCTGTAAGACCATGAGTGGTCACACACATTATGTATATGCTGTGGCTATATCCAGTGATTCAGAGTTCATCGTATCGGGAAGTAATGATAAGACGGTGAGACTATGGGACGTCAAGACAGGTACCTGTAAGACCATGAGTGGTCACACTAGTTATGTATTCACTGTGGCTATATCCAGTGATTCAGAGTTCATCGTATCGGTAAGTTATGATTAGACGGTGAGACTATGGGACGTCAAGACAGGTACCTGTAAGACCATGAGTGGTCACACTAGTTATGTATTATCTGTGGCTATATCCAGTGATTCAGAGTTCATCGTATCGGGAAGTAATGATAATACGGTGAGACTATGGGACGTCAAGACAGGTACCTGTAAGACCATGAGTGGTCACACACATTATGTATATGCTGTGGCTATATCCAGTGATTCAGAGTTCATCGTATCGGGAAGTAGAGATAATACGGTGAGACTATGGGACGTCAAGACAGGTACCTGTAAGACCATGAGTGGTCACACACATTATGTATATGCTGTGGCTATATCCAGTGATTCAGAGTTCATCGTATCGGGAAGTAATGATAATACGGTGAGACTATGGGACGTCAAGACAGGTACCTGTAAGACCATGAGTGGTCACACACATTATGTATATGCTGTGGCTATATCCAGTGATTCAGAGTTCATCGTATCGGGAAGTGATGATAAGACGGTGAGACTATGGGACGTCAAGACAGGTGCCTGTAAGACCATGAGTGGTCACACACATTATGTATATGCTGTGGCTGTATCCAGTGATTCAGAGTTCATCGTATCGGGAAGTCATGATAAGACGGTGAGACTATGGGACGTCAAGACAGGTACCTGTAAGACCATGAGTGGTCACACTAGTTATGTATTCACTGTGGCTATATCCAGTGATTCAGAGTTCATCGTATCGGTAAGTTATGATTAGACGGTGAGACTATGGGACGTCAAGACAGGTACCTGTAAGACCATGAGTGGTCACACTAGTTATGTATTATCTGTGGCTATATCCAGTGATTCAGAGTTCATCGTATCGGGAAGTAATGATAATACGGTGAGACTATGGGACGTCAAGACAGGTACCTGTAAGACCATGAGTGGTCACACACATTATGTATATGCTGTGGCTATATCCAGTGATTCAGAGTTCATCGTATCGGGAAGTAGAGATAATACGGTGAGACTATGGGACGTCAAGACAGGTACCTGTAAGACCATGAGTGGTCACACTAGTTATGTATCATCTGTGGCTATATCCAGTGATTCAGAGTTCATCGTATCGGGAAGTAGAGATAATACGGTGAGACTATGGGACGTCAAGACAGGTACCTGTAAGACCATGAGTGGTCACACACATTATGTATATGCTGTGGCTATATCCAGTGATTCAGAGTTCATCGTATCGGGAAGTGATGATAAGACGGTGAGACTATGGGACGTCAAGACAGGTACCTGTAAGACCATGAGTGGTCACACTAGTTATGTATTATCTGTGGCTATATCCAGTGATTAAGAGTTCATCGTATCGGGAAGTTATGATAAATACGGTGAGACTATGGGACGTCAAGACAGGTACCTGTAAGACTATGAGTGGTCACACTAGTTATGTATCATCTGTGGCTATATCCAGTGATTAAGAGTTCATCGTATCGGGAAGTGATGATAAGACGGTGAGACTATGGGACGTCAAGACAGGTACCTGTAAGACCATGAGTGGTCACACTAGTTATGTATTCACTGTGGCTATATCCAGTGATTCAGAGTTCATCGTATCGGTAAGTTATGATTAGACGGTGAGACTATGGGACGTCAAGACAGGTACCTGTAAGACCATGAGTGGTCACACACATTATGTATCATCTGTGGCTATATCCAGTGATTCAGAGTTCATCGTATCGGGAAGTCATGATAAGACGGTGAGACTATGGGACGTCAAGACAGGTGCCTGTAAGACCATGAGTGGTCACACTAGTTATGTATATGCTGTGGCTATATCCAGTCATTCAGAGTTCATCGTATCGGAAGTTATGATAATACGGTGAGACTATGGGACGTCAAGACAGGTACCTGTAAGACCATGAGTGGTCACACACATTATGTATATGCTGTGGCTATATCCAGTGATTCAGAGTTCATCGTATCGGGAAGTAGAGATAATACGGTGAGACTATGGGACGTCAAGACAGGTACCTGTAAGACCATGAGTGGTCACACTAGTTATGTATTCACTGTGGCTATATCCAGTGATTCAGAGTTCATCGTATCGGGAAGTCATGATAAGACGGTGAGACTATGGGACGTCAAGACAGGTGCCTGTAAGACCATGAGTGGTCACACTAGTTATGTATTATCTGTGGCTATATCCAGTGATTCAGAGTTCATCGTATCGGGAAGTAGAGATAATACGGTGAGACTATGGGACGTCAAGACAGGTGCCTGTAAGACCATGAGTGGTCACACACATTATGTATATGCTGTGGCTATATCCAGTGATTCAGAGTTCATCGTATCGGGAAGTAGAGATAATACGGTGAGACTATGGGACGTCAAGACAGGTACCTGTAAGACCATGAGTGGTCACACTAGTTATGTATTCACTGTGGCTATATCCAGTGATTCAGAGTTCATCGTATCGGGAAGTAGAGATAATACGGTGAGACTATGGGACGTCAAGACAGGTACCTGTAAGACCATGAGTGGTCACACTAGTTATGTATTCACTGTGGCTATATCCAGTGATTCAGAGTTCATCGTATCGGGAAGTAGAGATAATACGGTGAGACTATGGGGACGTCAAGACAGGTACCTGTAAGACCATGAGTGGTCACACACATTATGTATATGCTGTGGCTATATCCAGTGATTCAGAGTTCATCGTATCGGGAAGTAATGATAATACGGTGAGACTATGGGACGTCAAGACAGGTACCTGTAAGACCATGAGTGGTCACACACATTATGTATTATCTGTGGCTATATCCAGTGATTCAGAGTTCATCGTATCGGGAAGTAGAGATAATACGGTGAGACTATGGGACGTCAAGACAGGTGCCTGTAAGACCATGAGTGGTCACACACATTATGTATATGCTGTGGCTGTATCCAGTGATTCAGAGTTCATCGTATCGGGAAGTAGAGATAATACGGTGAGACTATGGGACGTCAAGACAGGTACCTGTAAGACCATGAGTGGTCACACTAGTTATGTATTCACTGTGGCTATATCCAGTGATTCAGAGTTCATCGTATCGGGAAGTAATGATAAGACGGTGAGACTATGGGACGTCAAGACAGGTACCTGTAAGACCAAGAGTGGTCACACTAGTTATGTATTATCTGTGGCTATATCCAGTGATTCAGAGTTCATCGTATCGGGAAGTAATGATAATACGGTGAGACTATGGGACGTCAAGACAGGTACCTGTAAGACCAAGAGTGGTCACACTATTTATGTATTATCTGTGGCTATATCCAGTGATTCAGAGTTCATCGTATCGGGAAGTAATGATAATACGGTGAGACTATGGGACGTCAAGACAGGTACCTGTAAGACCATGAGTGGTCACACACATTATGTATATGCTGTGGCTATATCCAGTGATTCAGAGTTCATCGTATCGGGAAGTAGAGATAATACGGTGAGACTATGGGACGTCAAGACAGGTACCTGTAAGACCATGAGTGGTCACACTAGTTATGTATCATCTGTGGCTATATCCAGTGATTCAGAGTTCATCGTATCGGGAAGTAGAGATAATACGGTGAGACTATGGGACGTCAAGACAGGTACCTGTAAGACCATGAGTGGTCACACTAGTTATGTATCATCTGTGGCTATATCCAGTGATTAAGAGTTCATCGTATCGGGAAGTGATGATAAGACGGTGAGACTATGGGACGTCAAGACAGGTACCTGTAAGACCATGAGTGGTCACACACATTATGTATATGCTGTGGCTGTATCCAGTGATTCAGAGTTCATCGTATCGGGAAGTCATGATAAGACGGTGAGACTATGGGACGTCAAGACAGGTGCCTGTAAGACCATGAGTGGTCACACACATTATGTATATGCTGTGGCTGTATCCAGTGATTCAGAGTTCATCGTATCGGGAAGTAGAGATAATACGGTGAGACTATGGGACGTCAAGACAGGTACCTGTAAAACCAAGAGTGGTCACACTAGTTATGTATTCACTGTGGCTATATCCAGTGATTCAGAGTTCATCGTATCGGGGAAGTAATGATAAGACGGTGAGACTATGGGACGTCAAGACAGGTACCTGTAAGACCAAGAGTGGTCACACTAGTTATGTATTATCTGTGGCTATATCCAGTGATTCAGAGTTCATCGTATCGGGAAGTAATGATAATACGGTGAGACTATGGGACGTCAAGACAGGTACCTGTAAGACCAAGAGTGGTCACACTAGTTATGTATTATCTGTGGCTATATCCAGTGATTCAGAGTTCATCGTATCGGGAAGTAATGATAATACGGTGAGACTATGGGACGTCAAGACAGGTACCTGTAAGACCATGAGTGGTCACACACATTATGTATATGCTGTGGCTATATCCAGTGATTCAGAGTTCATCGTATCGGGAAGTAGAGATAATACGGTGAGACTATGGGACGTCAAGACAGGTACCTGTAAGACCATGAGTGGTCACACTAGTTATGTATATGCTGTGGCTATATCCAGTGATTCAGAGTTCATCGTATCGGGAAGTAGAGATAATACGGTGAGACTATGGGACGTCAAGACAGGTACCTGTAAGACCAAGAGTGGTCACACTAGTTATGTATTATCTGTGGCTGTATCCAGTGATTCAGAGTTCATCGTATCGGGAAGTAGAGATAATACGGTGAGACTATGGGACGTCAAGACAGGTACCTGTAAGACCATGAGTGGTCACACTAGTTATGTATCATCTGTGGCTATATCCAGTGATTCAGAGTTCATCGTATCGGGAAGTTTTTATAATACGGTGAGACTATGGGACGTCAAGACAGGTACCTGTAAGACCATGAGTGGTCACACACATTATGTATATGCTGTGGCTATATCCAGTGATTCAGAGTTCATCGTATCGGGAAGTAGAGATAATACGGTGAGACTATGGGACGTCAAGACAGGTACCTGTAAAACCAAGAGTGGTCACACTAGTTATGTATCATCTGTGGCTATATCCAGTGATTCAGAGTTCATCGTATCGGGAAGTAATGATAAGACGGTGAGACTATGGGACGTCAAGACAGGTACCTGTAAGACCAAGAGTGGTCACACTAGTTATGTATTATCTGTGGCTATATCCAGTGATTCAGAGTTCATCGTATCGGGAAGTAATGATAATACGGTGAGACTATGGGACGTCAAGACAGGTACCTGTAAGACCATGAGTGGTCACACTAGTTATGTATCATCTGTGGCTATATCCAGTGATTCAGAGTTCATCGTATCGGGAAGTAGAGATAATACGGTGAGACTATGGGACGTCAAGACAGGTACCTGTAAGACCATGAGTGGTCACACTAGTTATGTATATGCTGTGGCTATATCCAGTGATTCAGAGTTCATCGTATCGGGAAGTAGAGATAATACGGTGAGACTATGGGACGTCAAGACAGGTACCTGTAAAACCATGAGTGGTCACACTAGTTATGTATATGCTGTGGCTATATCCAGTGATTCAGAGTTCATCGTATCGGGAAGTAGAGATAATACGGTGAGACTATGGGACGTCAAGACAGGTACCTGTAAAACCAAGAGTGGTCACACTAGTTATGTATTCACTGTGGCTATATCCAGTGATTCAGAGTTCATCGTATCGGGAAGTAATGATAAGACGGTGAGACTATGGGACGTCAAGACAGGTACCTGTAAGACCAAGAGTGGTCACACTAGTTATGTATTATCTGTGGCTATATCCAGTGATTCAGAGTTCATCGTATCGGGAAGTAATGATAATACGGTGAGACTATGGGACGTCAAGACAGGTACCTGTAAGACCATGAGTGGTCACACTAGTTATGTATTATCTGTGGCTATATCCAGTGATTCAGAGTTCATCGTATCGGGAAGTAATGATAATACGGTGAGACTATGGGACGTCAAGACAGGTACCTGTAAGACCATGAGTGGTCACACACATTATGTATATGCTGTGGCTATATCCAGTGATTCAGAGTTCATCGTATCGGGAAGTAGAGATAATACGGTGAGACTATGGGACGTCAAGACAGGTACCTGTAAGACCATGAGTGGTCACACTAGTTATGTATATGCTGTGGCTATATCCAGTGATTCAGAGTTCATCGTATCGGGAAGTAGAGATAATACGGTGAGACTATGGGACGTCAAGACAGGTACCTGTAAGACCATGAGTGGTCACACACATTATGTATATGCTGTGGCTATATCCAGTGATTCAGAGTTCATCGTATCGGGAAGTGATGATAAGACGGTGAGACTATGGGACGTCAAGACAGGTACCTGTAAGACCATGAGTGGTCACACTAGTTATGTATTCACTGTGGCTATATCCAGTGATTCAGAGTTCATCGTATCGGGAAGTAATGATAAGACGGTGAGACTATGGGACGTCAAGACAGGTACCTGTAAGACCAAGAGTGGTCACACTAGTTATGTATTATCTGTGGCTATATCCAGTGATTAAGAGTTCATCGTATCGGGAAGTAATGATAATACGGTGAGACTATGGGACGTCAAGACAGGTACCTGTAAGACCAAGAGTGGTCACACTAGTTATGTATTTTCTGTGGCTGTATCCAGTGATTCAGAGTTCATCGTATCGGGAAGTAGAGATAATACGGTGAGACTATGGGACGTCAAGACAGGTACCTGTAAGACCATGAGTGGTCACACTAGTTATGTATCATCTGTGGCTATATCCAGTGATTCAGAGTTCATCGTATCGGGAAGTAGAGATAATACGGTGAGACTATGGGACGTCAAGACAGGTACCTGTAAGACCATGAGTGGTCACACTAGTTATGTATCATCTGTGGCTATATCCAGTGATTAAGAGTTCATCGTATCGGGAAGTAATGATAAGACGGTGAGACTATGGGACGTCAAGACAGGTACCTGTAAGACCATGAGTGGTCACACTAGTTATGTATATGCTGTGGCTATATCCAGTGATTCAGAGTTCATCGTATCGGGAAGTTTTTATAATACGGTGAGACTATGGGACGTCAAGACAGGTACCTGTAAGACCAAGAGTGGTCACACTAGTTATGTATTATCTGTGGCTATATCCAGTGATTCAGAGTTCATCGTATCGGGAAGTTTTTATAATACGGTGAGACTATGGGACGTCAAGACAGGTACCTGTAAGACCATGAGTGGTCACACTAGTTATGTATCATCTGTGGCTATATCCAGTGATTAAGAGTTCATCGTATCGGGAAGTGATGATAATACGGTGAGACTATGGGACGTCAAGACAGGTACCTGTAAGACCATGAGTGGTCACACTAGTTATGTATTCACTGTGGCTATATCCAGTGATTCAGAGTTCATCGTATCGGGAAGTTTTTATAATACGGTGAGACTATGGGACGTCAAGACAGGTACCTGTAAGACCATGAGTGGTCACACTAGTTATGTATCATCTGTGGCTATATCCAGTGATTAAGAGTTCATCGTATCGGGAAGTGATGATAATACGGTGAGACTATGGGACGTCAAGATAGGTACCTGTAAGACCATGAGTGGTCACACTAGTTATGTATTCACTGTGGCTATATCCAGTGATTCAGAGTTCATCGTATCGGGAAGTTTTTATAATACGGTGAGACTATGGGACGTCAAGACAGGTACCTGTAAGACCATGAGTGGTCACACTAGTTATGTATCATCTGTGGCTATATCCAGTGATTAAGAGTTCATCGTATCGGGAAGTGATGATAATACGGTGAGACTATGGGACGTCAAGACAGGTACCTGTAAGACCATGAGTGGTCACACTAGTTATGTATATGCTGTGGCTATATCCAGTGATTAAGAGTTCATCGTATCGGGAAGTAGAGATAATACGGTGAGACTATGGGACGTCAAGACAGGTACCTGTAAGACCATGAGTGGTCACACTAGTTATGTATTCACTGTGGCTATATCCAGTGATTCAGAGTTCATCGTATCGGGAAGTGATGATAATACGGTGAGACTATGGGACGTCAAGACAGGTACCTGTAAGACCATGAGTGGTCACACTAGTTATGTATATGCTGTGGCTATATCCAGTGATTAAGAGTTCATCGTATCGGGAAGTAGAGATAATACGGTGAGACTATGGGACGTCAAGACAGGTACCTGTAAGACCATGAGTGGTCACACTAGTTATGTATCATCTGTGGCTATATCCAGTGATTAAGAGTTCATCGTATCGGGAAGTGATGATAATACGGTGAGACTATGGGACGTCAAGACAGGTACCTGTAAGACCATGAGTGGTCACACTATTTATGTATTATCTGTGGCTATATCCAGTGATTCAGAGTTCATCGTATCGGGAAGTAGAGATAATACGGTGAGACTATGGGACGTCAAGACAGGTGCCTGTAAGACCATGAGTGGTCACACACATTATGTATATGCTGTGGCTGTATCCAGTGATTCAGAGTTCATCGTATCGGGAAGTAGAGATAATACGGTGAGACTATGGGACGTCAAGACAGGTACCTGTAAGACCATGAGTGGTCACACACATTATGTATATGCTGTGGCTATATCCAGTGATTCAGAGTTCATCGTATCGGGAAGTGATGATAAGACGGTGAGACTATGGGACGTCAAGACAGGTACCTGTAAGACCATGAGTGGTCACACTAGTTATGTATTCACTGTGGCTATATCCAGTGATTCAGAGTTCATCGTATCGGGAAGTAATGATAAGACGGTGAGACTATGGGACGTCAAGACAGGTACCTGTAAGACCAAGAGTGGTCACACTAGTTATGTATTATCTGTGGCTATATCCAGTGATTAAGAGTTCATCGTATCGGGAAGTAATGATAATACGGTGAGACTATGGGACGTCAAGACAGGTACCTGTAAGACCAAGAGTGGTCACACTAGTTATGTATTATCTGTGGCTGTATCCAGTGATTCAGAGTTCATCGTATCGGGAAGTAGAGATAATACGGTGAGACTATGGGACGTCAAGACAGGTACCTGTAAGACCATGAGTGGTCACACTAGTTATGTATCATCTGTGGCTATATCCAGTGATTCAGAGTTCATCGTATCGGGAAGTAGAGATAATACGGTGAGACTATGGGACGTCAAGACAGGTACCTGTAAGACCATGAGTGGTCACACTAGTTATGTATCATCTGTGGCTATATCCAGTGATTAAGAGTTCATCGTATCGGGAAGTAATGATAAGACGGTGAGACTATGGGACGTCAAGACAGGTACCTGTAAGACCATGAGTGGTCACACTAGTTATGTATATGCTGTGGCTATATCCAGTGATTCAGAGTTCATCGTATCGGGAAGTAGAGATAATACGGTGAGACTATGGGACGTCAAGACAGGTACCTGTAAGACCATGAGTGGTCACACACATTATGTATATGCTGTGGCTATATCCAGTGATTCAGAGTTCATCGTATCGGGAAGTAGAGATAATACGGTGAGACTATGGGACGTCAAGACAGGTACCTGTAAGACCATGAGTGGTCACACTAGTTATGTATTATCTGTGGCTATATCCAGTGATTCAGAGTTCATCGTATCGGGAAGTTTTTATAATACGGTGAGACTATGGGACGTCAAGACAGGTACCTGTAAGACCATGAGTGGTCACACTAGTCATGTATGATCTGTGGCTATATCCAGTGATTCAGAGTTCATCGTATCGGGAAGTTATGATAAGACGGTGAGACTATGGGACGTCAAGACAGGTACCTGTAAGACCATGAGTGGTCACACTAGTTATGTATTCACTGTGGCTATATCCAGTGATTCAGAGTTCATCGTATCGGGAAGTAATGATAAGACGGTGAGACTATGGGACGTCAAGACAGGTACCTGTAAGACCAAGAGTGGTCACACTAGTTATGTATTATCTGTGGCTATATCCAGTGATTCAGAGTTCATCGTATCGGGAAGTAATGATAATACGGTGAGACTATGGGACGTCAAGACAGGTACCTGTAAAACCAAGAGTGGTCACACTAGTTATGTATTATCTGTGGCTATATCCAGTGATTCAGAGTTCATCGTATCGGGAAGTTATGATTAGACGGTGAGACTATGGGACGTCAAGACAGGTACCTGTAAGACCATGAGTGGTCACACACATTGTGTATATGCTGTGGCTATATCCAGTGATTCAGAGTTCATCGCATCGGGAAGTTATGATTAGACGGTGAGACTATGGGACGTCAAGACAGGTACCTGTAAGACCATGAGTGGTCACACACATTATGTATATGCTGTGGCTATATCCAGTGATTCAGAGTTCATCGTATCGGGAAGTAGAGATAATACGGTGAGACTATGGGACGTCAAGACAGGTACCTGTAAGACCATGAGTGGTCACACACATTATGTATATGCTGTGGCTATATCCAGTGATTCAGAGTTCATCGTATCGGGAAGTGATGATAAGACGGTGAGACTATGGGACGTCAAGACAGGTGCCTGTAAGACCATGAGTGGTCACACACATTATGTATATGCTGTGGCTGTATCCAGTGATTCAGAGTTCATCGTATCGGGAAGTCATGATAAGACGGTGAGACTATGGGACGTCAAGACAGGTGCCTGTAAGACCATGAGTGGTCACACACATTATGTATATGCTGTGGCTGTATCCAGTGATTCAGAGTTCATCGTATCGGGAAGTAGAGATAATACGGTGAGACTATGGGACGTCAAGACAGGTACCTGTAAGACCATGAGTGGTCACACACATTATGTATATGCTGTGGCTATATCCAGTGATTCAGAGTTCATCGTATCGGGAAGTAGAGATAATACGGTGAGACTATGGGACGTCAAGACAGGTACCTGTAAGACCATGAGTGGTCACACTAGTTATGTATTATCTGTGGCTATATCCAGTGATTCAGAGTTCATCGTATCGGGAAGTAATGATAATACGGTGAGACTATGGGACGTCAAGACAGGTACCTGTAAGACCAAGAGTGGTCACACTAGTTATGTATTATCTGTGGCTATATCCAGTGATTCAGAGTTCATCGTATCGGGAAGTGATGATAAGACGGTGAGACTATGGGACGTCAAGACAGGTACCTGTAAGACCATGAGTGGTCACACTAGTTATGTATTCACTGTGGCTATATCCAGTGATTCAGAGTTCATCGTATCGGGAAGTAATGATAAGACGGTGAGACTATGGGACGTCAAGACAGGTACCTGTAAGACCAAGAGTGGTCACACTAGTTATGTATTATCTGTGGCTATATCCAGTGATTAAGAGTTCATCGTATCGGGAAGTAATGATAATACGGTGAGACTATGGGACGTCAAGACAGGTACCTGTAAGACCAAGAGTGGTCACACTAGTTATGTATTATCTGTGGCTGTATCCAGTGATTCAGAGTTCATCGTATCGGGAAGTAGAGATAATACGGTGAGACTATGGGACGTCAAGACAGGTACCTGTAAGACCATGAGTGGTCACACTAGTTATGTATCATCTGTGGCTATATCCAGTGATTCAGAGTTCATCGTATCGGGAAGTAGAGATAATACGGTGAGACTATGGGACGTCAAGACAGGTACCTGTAAGACCATGAGTGGTCACACTAGTTATGTATCATCTGTGGCTATATCCAGTGATTAAGAGTTCATCGTATCGGGAAGTAATGATAAGACGGTGAGACTATGGGACGTCAAGACAGGTACCTGTAAGACCATGAGTGGTCACACTAGTTATGTATATGCTGTGGCTATATCCAGTGATTCAGAGTTCATCGTATCGGGAAGTTATGATAATACGGTGAGACTATGGGACGTCAAGACAGGTACCTGTAAGACCATGAGTGGTCACACTAGTTATGTATGATCTGTGGCTATATCCAGTGATTCAGAGTTCATCGTATCGGGAAGTGATGATAAGACGGTGAGAATATGGAACGTCAAGACAGGTACCTGTAAGACCATGAGTGGTCACACTAGTTATGTATCATCTGTGGCTGTATCAAGTGATTCAGAGTTCATCGTATCGGGAAGTGATGATAAGACGGTGAGAATATGGAACGTCAAGACAGGTACCTGTAAGACCATGAGTGGTCACACTAGTTATGTATCATCTGTGGCTATATCCAGTGATTCAGAGTTCATCGTATCGGGAAGTAGAGATAATACGGTGAGACTATGGGACGTCAAGACAGGTACCTGTAAGACCATGAGTGGTCACACTAGTTATGTATCATCTGTGGCTGTATCAAGTGATTCAGAGTTCATCGTATCGGGAAGTTATGATAAGACGGTGAGACTATGGAACGTCAAGACAGGTACCTGTAAGACCATGAGTGGTCACACTAGTTATGTATTATCTGTGGCTGTATCCAGTGATTCAGAGTTCATCGTATCGGGAAGTCATGATAAGACGGTGAGACTATGGGACGTCAAGACAGGTACCTGTAAGACCATGAGTGGTCACACTAGTTATGTATATGCTGTGGCTATATCCAGTGATTCAGAGTTCATCGTATCGGGAAGTAATGATAATACGGTGAGAATATGGAACGTCAAGACAGGTACCTGTAAGACCATGAGTGGTCACACACATTATGTATATGCTGTGGCTGTATCCAGTGATTCAGAGTTCATCGTATCGGGAAGTCATGATAAGACGGTGAGACTATGGGACGTCAAGACAGGTACCTGTAAGACCATGAGTGGTCACACTAGTTATGTATCATCTGTGGCTATATCCAGTGATTAAGAGTTCATCGTATCGGGAAGTGATGATAAGACGGTGAGACTATGGGACGTCAAGACAGGTACCTGTAAGACCATGAGTGGTCACACTAGTTATGTATCATCTGTGGCTGTATCCAGTGATTCAGAGTTCATCGTATCGGGAAGTGATGATTAGACGGTGAGACTATGGGACGTCAAGACAGGTACCTGTAAGACCATGAGTGGTCACACACATTATGTATATGCTGTGGCTGTATCCAGTGATTCAGAGTTCATCGTATCGGGAAGTTATGATAATACGGTGAGACTATGGGACGTCAAGACAGGTACCTGTAAGACCAAGAGTGGTCACACTAGTTATGTATTATCTTTGGCTATATCCAGTGATTCAGAGTTCATCGTATCGGGAAGTAGATATAATACGGTGAGAATATGGAACGTCAAGACAGGTACCTGTAAGACCATGAGTGGTCACACTAGTTATGTATTATCTGTGGCTATATCCAGTTATTCAGAGTTCATCGTATCGGGAAGTTATGATTAGACGGTGAGACTATGGGACGTCAAGACAGGTACCTGTAAGACCATGAGTGGTCACACTAGTTATGTATCATCTGTGGCTATATCCAGTGATTAAGAGTTCATCGTATCGGGAAGTGATGATAAGACGGTGAGACTATGGGACGTCAAGACAGGTGCCTGTAAGACCATGAGTGGTCACACTAGTTATGTATCATCTGTGGCTGTATCAAGTGATTCAGAGTTCATCGTATCGGGAAGTGATGATAATACGGTGAGAATATGGAACGTCAAGACAGGTACCTGTAAGACCATGAGTGGTCACACACATTATGTATATGCTGTGGCTGTATCCAGTGATTCAGAGTTCATCGTATCGGGAAGTTATGATAATACGGTGAGACTATGGGACGTCAAGAAAGGTACCTGTAAGACCATGAGTGGTCACACTAGTTATGTATCATCTGTGGCTGTATCAAGTGATTCAGAGTTCATCGTATCGGGAAGTCATGATAAGACGGTGAGACTATGGGACGTCAAGACAGGTACCTGTAAGACCATGAGTGGTCACACTAGTTATGTATCATCTGTGGCTATATCCAGTGATTCAGAGTTCATCGTATCGGGAAGTAGATATAATACGGTGAGAATATGGAACGTCAAGACAGGTACCTGTAAGACCATGAGTGGTCACACACATTACGTATATGCTGTGGCTATATTCAGTGATTGAGAGTTCATCGTAGTGGGAAGTCATGATAAGACGGTGAGACTATGGGACGTCAAGACAGGTACCTGTAAGACCATGAGTGGTCACACACATTATGTATCATCTGTGGCTATATCCAGTGATTAAGAGTTCATCGTATCGGGAAGTGATGATAAGACGGTGAGACTATGGGACGTCAAGACAGGTACCTGTAAGACCATGAGTGGTCACACTAGTTATGTATCATCTGTGGCTGTATCAAGTGATTCAGAGTTCATCGTATCGGGAAGTTTTTATAATACGGTGAGACTATGGGACGTCAAGACAGGTACCTGTAAGACTATGAGTGGTCACACTAGTTATGTATTATCTGTGGCTATATCCAGTGATTCAGAGTTCATCGTATCGGGAAGTGATGATAATACGGTGAGACTATGGGACGTCAAGACAGGTACCTGTAAGACTATGAGTGGTCACACTAGTTATGTATCATCTGTGGCTATATCCAGTGATTGAGAGTTCATCGTATCGGGAAGTTTTTATAATACGGTGAGACTATGGGACGTCAAGACAGGTACCTGTAAGACCATGAGTGGTCACACTAGTTATGTATCATCTGTGGCTATATCCAGTGATTAAGAGTTCATCGTATCGGGAAGTGATGATAAGACGGTGAGACTATGGGACGTCAAGACAGGTACCTGTAAGACCATGAGTGGTCACACTAGTTATGTATCATCTGTGGCTATATCCAGTGATTGAGAGTTCATCGTATCGGGAAGTTTTTATAATACGGTGAGACTATGGGACGTCAAGACAGGTACCTGTAAGACCATGAGTGGTCACACTAGTTATGTATGATCTGTGGCTATATCCAGTGATTAAGAGTTCATCGTATCGGGAAGTAGAGATAATACGGTGAGACTATGGGACGTCAAGACAGGTACCTGTAAGACTATGAGTGGTCACACTAGTTATGTATCATCTGTGGCTATATCCAGTGATTAAGAGTTCATCGTATCGGGAAGTGATGATAAGACGGTGAGAATATGGAACGTCAAGACAGGTACCTGTAAGACCATGAGTGGTCACACTAGTTATGTATCATCTGTGGCTGTATCAAGTGATTCAGAGTTCATCGTATCGGGAAGTTATGATTAGACGGTGAGACTATGGGACGTCAAGACAGGTACCTGTAAGACTATGAGTGGTCACACTAGTTATGTATCATCTGTGGCTATATCCAGTGATTAAGAGTTCATCGTATCGGGAAGTCATGATAAGACGGTGAGACTATGGGACGTCAAGACAGGTGCCTGTAAGACCATGAGTGGTCACACACATTATGTATATGCTGTGGCTGTATCCAATGATTAAGAGTTCATCGTATCGGGAAGTCATGATTAGACGGTGAGACTATGGGACGTCAAGACAGGTACCTGTAAGACTATGAGTGGTCACACTAGTTATGTATTATCTGTGGCTATATCCAGTGATTCAGAGTTCATCGTATCGGGAAGTGATGATAAAACGGTGAGACTATGGGACGTCAAGACAGGTACCTGTAAGACCATGAGTGGTCACACAGATTATGTATATGCTGTGGTTATATCCAGTGATTCAGAGTTCATCGTATCGGGAAGTAGAGATAATACGGTGAGACTATGGGTCGTCAAGACAGGTACCTGTAAGACCATGAGTGGTCACACTAGTTATGTATCATCTGTGGCTATATCCAGTGATTAAGAGTTCATCGTATCGGGAAGTGATGATAAGACGGTGAGAATATGGAACGTCAAGACAGGTACCTGTAAGACCATGAGTGGTCACACTAGTTATGTATCATCTGTGGCTGTATCCAGTGATTCAGAGTTCATCGTATCGGGAAGTCATGATAAGACGGTGAGACTATGGGACGTCAAGACAGGTACCTGTAAGACCAAGAGTGGTCACACACATTATGTATATGCTGTGGCTGTATCCAGTGATTCAGAGTTCATCGTATCGGGAAGTAGAGATAATACGGTGAGACTATGGGACGTCAAGACAGGTACCTGTAAGACCATGAGTGGTCACACTAGTCATGTATTATCTGTGGCTATATCCAGTGATTCAGAGTTCATCGTATCGGGAAGTAGAGATAATACGGTGAGACTATGGGACGTCAAGACAGGTACCTGTAAGACCATGAGTGGTCACACTAGTTATGTATTATCTGTGGCTATATCCAGTGATTCAGAGTTCATCGTATCGGGAAGTGATGATAATACGGTGAGACTATGGGACGTCAAGACAGGTACCTGTAAGACCAAGAGTGGTCACACAGATTATGTATTATCTGTGGCTATATCCAGTGATTCAGAGTTCATCGTATCGGGAAGTAGAGATAATACGGTGAGACTATGGGACGTCAAGACAGGTACCTGTAAGACCATGAGTGGTCACACTAGTTATGTATTATCTGTGGCTATATCCAGTGATTCAGAGTTCATCGTATCGGGAAGTGATGATAATACGGTGAGACTATGGGACGTCAAGACAGGTACCTGTAAGACCAAGAGTGGTCACACAGATTATGTATTATCTGTGGCTATATCCAGTGATTCAGAGTTCATCGTATCGGGAAGTAGAGATAATACGGTGAGACTATGGGACGTCAAGACAGGTACCTGTAAGACCATGAGTGGTCACACTAGTTCTGTATTATCTGTGGCTATATCCAGTGATTCAGAGTTCATCGTATCGGGAAGTGCAGATTATACGGTGAGACTATTGGACGTCAAGACAGGTACCTGTAAGACCATGAGTGTTCACACTAGTTATGTATGATCTGTGGCTATATCCAGTGATTCAGAGTTCATCGTATCGGGAAGTGATGATAAGACGGTGAGACTATGGGACGTCAAGACAGGTACCTGTAAGACCATGAGTGGTCACACTAGTTATGTATCATCTGTGGCTATATCCAGTGATTCAGAGTTCATCGTATCGGGAAGTGATGATAAGACGGTGAGACTATGGGACGTCAAGACAGGTACCTGTAAGACCATGAGTGGTCACACTAGTCATGTATATGCTGTGGCTATATCCAGTGATTAAGAGTTCATCGTATCGGGAGTGATGATAAGACGGTGAGACTATGGGACGTCAAGACAGGTACCTGTAAGACCATGAGTGGTCACACTAGTTATGTATCATCTGTGGCTATATCCAGTGATTCAGAGTTCATCGTATCGGGAAGTGATGATAATACGGTGAGACTATGGGACGTCAAGACAGGTACCTGTAAGACCATGAGTGGTCACACTAGTTATGTATCATCTGTGGCTATATCCAGTGATTAAGAGTTCATCGTATCGGGAAGTAATGATAATACGGTGAGACTATGGGACGTCAAGACAGGTACCTGTAAGACCAAGAGTGGTCACACACATTATGTATATGCTGTGGCTGTATCCAGTGATTCAGAGTTCATCGTATCGGGAAGTCATGATAAGACGGTGAGACTATGGGACGTCAAGACAGGCACCTGTAAGACCATGAGTGGTCACACACATTATGTATATGCTGTGGCTGTATCCAGTGATTCAGAGTTCATCGTATCGGGAAGTTATGATTAGACGGTGAGACTATGGGACGTCAAGACAGGTACCTGTAAGACCATGAGTGGTCACACTAGTTATGTATTATCTGTGGCTATATCCAGTGATTCAGAGTTCATCGTATCGGGAAGTGATGATAAGACGGTGAGACTATGGGACGTCAAGACAGGTACCTGTAAGACCATGAGTGGTCACACTAGTTATGTATATGCTGTGGCTATATCCAGTGATTCAGAGTTCATCGTATCGGGAAGTAGAGATAATACGGTGAGACTATGGGACGTCAAGACAGGTACCTGTAAGACCATGAGTGGTCACACTAGTTATGTATCATCTGTGGCTATATCCAGTGATTCAGAGTTCATCGTATCGGGAAGTGATGATAAGACGGTGAGACTATGGGACGTCAAGACAGGTACCTGTAAGACCATGAGTGGTCACACTAGTTATGTATCATCTGTGGCTATATCCAGTGATTAAGAGTTCATCGTATCGGGAAGTAATGATAATACGGTGAGACTATGGGACGTCAAGACAGGTACCTGTAAGACCATGAGTGGTCATACAGATTATGTATATGCTGTGGCTATATCCAGTGATTAAGAGTTCATCGTATCGGGAAGTGATGATAAGACGGTGAGACTATGGGACGTCAAGACAGGTACCTGTAAGACCATGAGTGGTCACACTAGTTATGTATTATCTGTGGCTATATCCAGTGATTCAGAGTTCATCGTATCGGGAAGTGATGATAAGACGGTGAGACTATGGGACGTCAAGACAGGTACCTGTAAGACCATGAGTGGTCACACTAGTTATGTATCATCTGTGGCTGTATCAAGTGATTCAGAGTTCATCGTATCGGGAAGTGATGATAAGACGGTGAGACTATGGGACGTCAAGACAGGTACCTGTAAGACCATGAGTGGTCACACTAGTTATGTATTATCTGTGGCTATATCCAGTGATTCAGAGTTCATCGTATCGGGAAGTGATGATAAGACGGTGAGACTATGGGACGTCAAGACAGGCACCTGTAAGACCATGAGTGGTCACACTAGTTATGTATCATCTGTGGCTGTATCAAGTGATTCAGAGTTCATCGTATCGGGAAGTGATGATAATACGGTGAGACTATGGGACGTCAAGACAGGTACCTGTAAGACCAAGAGTGGTCACACAGATTATGTATTATCTGTGGCTATATCCAGTGATTCAGAGTTCATCGTATCGGGAAGTAGAGATAATACGGTGAGACTATGGGACGTCAAGACAGGTACCTGTAAGACCATGAGTGGTCACACTAGTTATGTATTATCTGTGGCTATATCCAGTGATTCAGAGTTCATCGTATCGGGAAGTGATGATAATACGGTGAGACTATGGGACGTCAAGACAGGTACCTGTAAGACCAAGAGTGGTCACACAGATTATGTATTATCTGTGGCTATATCCAGTGATTCAGAGTTCATCGTATCGGGAAGTAGAGATAATACGGTGAGACTATGGGACGTCAAGACAGGTACCTGTAAGACCATGAGTGGTCACACTAGTTCTGTATTATCTGTGGCTATATCCAGTGATTCAGAGTTCATCGTATCGGGAAGTGCAGATTATACGGTGAGACTATTGGACGTCAAGACAGGTACCTGTAAGACCATGAGTGTTCACACTAGTTATGTATGATCTGTGGCTATATCCAGTGATTCAGAGTTCATCGTATCGGGAAGTGATGATAAGACGGTGAGACTATGGGACGTCAAGACAGGTACCTGTAAGACCATGAGTGGTCACACACATTATGTATATGCTGTGGCTATATCCAGTGATTCAGAGTTCATCGTATCGGGAAGTAGAGATAATACGGTGAGACTATGGGACGTCAAGACAGGTACCTGTAAGACTATGAGTGGTCACACTAGTTATGTATTATCTGTGGCTATATCCAGTGATTCAGAGTTCATCGTATCGGGAAGTAGAGATAATACGGTGAGACTATGGGACGTCAAGACAGGTACCTGTAAGACCATGAGTGGTCACACTAGTTATGTATTATCTGTGGCTATATCCAGTGATTAAGAGTTCATCGTATCGGGAAGTGATGATAAGACGGTGAGACTATGGGACGTCAAGACAGGTGCCTGTAAGACCATGAGTGGTCACACTAGTTATGTATCATCTGTGGCTATATCCAGTGATTCAGAGTTCATCGTATCGGGAAGTTATGATAATACGGTGAGAATATGGAACGTCAAGACAGGTACCTGTAAGACCATGAGTGGTCACACTAGTTATGTATCATCTGTGGCTGTATCAAGTGATTCAGAGTTCATCGTATCGGGAAGTGATGATAAGACGGTGAGACTATGGGACGTCAAGACAGGTACCTGTAAGACTATGAGTGGTCACACTAGTTATGTATCATCTGTGGCTATATCCAGTTATTAAGAGTTCATCGTATCGGGAAGTGATGATAAGACGGTGAGACTATGGGACGTCAAGACAGGTACCTGTAAGACCATGAGTGGTCACACTAGTTATGTATATGCTGTGGCTATATCCAGTGATTCAGAGTTCATCGTATCGGGAAGTGATGATAAGACGGTGAGACTATGGGACGTCAAGACAGGCACCTGTAAGACCATGAGTGGTCACACTAGTTATGTATCATCTGTGGCTATATCCAGTGATTAAGAGTTCATCGTATCGGGAAGTAATGATAAGACGGTGAGACTATGGGACGTCAAGACAGGTACCTGTAAGACTATGAGTGGTCACAATAGTTATGTATCATCTGTGGCTGTATCAAGTGATTCAGAGTTCATCGTATCGGGAAGTGATGATAAGACGGTGAGACTATGGGACGTCAAGACAGGTACCTGTAAGACTATGAGTGGTCACACACATTATGTATATGCTGTGGCTATATCCAGTTATTAAGAGTTCATCGTATCGGGAAGTGATGATAAGACGGTGAGAATATGGAACGTCAAGACAGGTACCTGTAAGACCATGAGTGGTCACACTAGTTATGTATCATCTGTGGCTATATCCAGTTATTAAGAGTTCATCGTATCGGGAAGTGATGATAAGACGGTGAGAATATGGAACGTCAAGACAGGTACCTGTAAGACCATGAGTGGTCACACTAGTTATGTATCATCTGTGGCTATATCCAGTGATTAAGAGTTCATCGTATCGGGAAGTGCAGATTATACGGTGAGACTATGGGACGTCAAGACAGGTACCTGTAAGACCATGTGTGGTCACACTAGTTATGTATCATCTGTGGCTATATTCAGTGATTCAGAGTTCATCGTATCGGGAAGTAATGATAATACGGTGAGACTATGGGACGTCAAGACAGGTACCTGTAAGACCATGAGTGGTCACACACATTATGTATCATCTGTGGCTATATCCAGTGATTAAGAGTTCATCGTATCGGGAAGTGATGATAAGACGGTGAGACTATGGGACGTCAAGACAGGTACCTGTAAGACTATGAGTGGTCACACTAGTTATGTATCATCTGTGGCTATATCCAGTGATTCAGAGTTCATCGTATCGGGAAGTGATGATAATACGGTGAGACTATGGGACGTCAAGACAGGTACCTGTAAGACCATGAGTGGTCACACTAGTTATGTATATGCTGTGGCTATATCCAGTGATTCAGAGTTCATCGTATCGGGAAGTAGAGATAATACGGTGAGACTATGGGACGTCAAGACAGGTACCTGTAAGACCATGAGTGGTCACACTAGTTATGTATCATCTGTGGCTATATCCAGTGATTCAGAGTTCATCGTATCGGGAAGTGATGATAAGACGGTGAGACTATGGGACGTCAAGACAGGTACCTGTAAGACCATGAGTGGTCACACTAGTTATGTATCATCTGTGGCTATATCCAGTGATTAAGAGTTCATCGTATCGGGAAGTAATGATAATACGGTGAGACTATGGGACGTCAAGACAGGTACCTGTAAGACCATGAGTGGTCATACAGATTATGTATATGCTGTGGCTATATCCAGTGATTAAGAGTTCATCGTATCGGGAAGTGATGATAAGACGGTGAGACTATGGGACGTCAAGACAGGTACCTGTAAGACCATGAGTGGTCACACTAGTTATGTATTATCTGTGGCTATATCCAGTGATTAAGAGTTCATCGTATCGGGAAGTCATGATAAGACGGTGAGACTATGGGACGTCAAGACAGGTACCTGTAAGACCATGAGTGGTCACACTAGTTATGTATATGCTGTGGCTATATCCAGTGATTAAGAGTTCATCGTATCGGGAAGTTATGATAAGACGGTGAGACTATGGGACGTCAAGACAGGTACCTGTAAGACCATGAGTGGTCACACACATTATGTATATGCTGTGGCTATATCCAGTGATTCAGAGTTCATCGTATCGGGAAGTAGAGATAATACGGTGAGACTATGGGACGTCAAGACAGGTACCTGTAAGACTATGAGTGGTCACACTAGTTATGTATTATCTGTGGCTATATCCAGTGATTCAGAGTTCATCGTATCGGGAAGTAGAGATAATACGGTGAGACTATGGGACGTCAAGACAGGTACCTGTAAGACCATGAGTGGTCACACTAGTTATGTATTATCTGTGGCTATATCCAGTGATTAAGAGTTCATCGTATCGGGAAGTGATGATAAGACGGTGAGACTATGGGACGTCAAGACAGGTACCTGTAAGACCATGAGTGGTCACACTAGTTATGTATCATCTGTGGCTATATCCAGTGATTCAGAGTTCATCGTATCGGGAAGTTATGATAATACGGTGAGAATATGGAACGTCAAGACAGGTACCTGTAAGACCATGAGTGGTCACACTAGTTATGTATCATCTGTGGCTGTATCAAGTGATTCAGAGTTCATCGTATCGGGAAGTGATGATAAGACGGTGAGACTATGGGACGTCAAGACAGGTACCTGTAAGACTATGAGTGGTCACACTAGTTATGTATTATCTGTGGCTGTATCAAGTGATTCAGAGTTCATCGTATCGGGAAGTGATGATAATACGGTGAGACTATGGGACGTCAAGACAGGTACCTGTAAGACCATGAGTGGTCACACTAGTTATGTATTATCTGTGGCTGTATCAAGTGATTCAGAGTTCATCGTATCGGGAAGTGATGATAAGACGGTGAGACTATGGGACGTCAAGACAGGTACCTGTAAGACTATGAGTGGTCACACTAGTTATGTATCATCTGTGGCTATATCCAGTTATTAAGAGTTCATCGTATCGGGAAGTGATGATAAGACGGTGAGACTATGGGACGTCAAGACAGGTACCTGTAAGACCATGAGTGGTCACACTAGTTATGTATATGCTGTGGCTATATCCAGTGATTCAGAGTTCATCGTATCGGGAAGTGATGATAAGACGGTGAGACTATGGGACGTCAAGACAGGCACCTGTAAGACCATGAGTGGTCACACTAGTTATGTATCATCTGTGGCTATATCCAGTGATTAAGAGTTCATCGTATCGGGAAGTAATGATAAGACGGTGAGACTATGGGACGTCAAGACAGGTACCTGTAAGACTATGAGTGGTCACAATAGTTATGTATCATCTGTGGCTGTATCAAGTGATTCAGAGTTCATCGTATCGGGAAGTGATGATAAGACGGTGAGACTATGGGACGTCAAGACAGGTACCTGTAAGACCATGAGTGGTCACACACATTATGTATATGCTGTGGCTATATCCAGTTATTAAGAGTTCATCGTATCGGGAAGTGATGATAAGACGGTGAGAATATGGAACGTCAAGACAGGTACCTGTAAGACCATGAGTGGTCACACTAGTTATGTATCATCTGTGGCTATATCCAGTTATTAAGAGTTCATCGTATCGGGAAGTGATGATAAGACGGTGAGAATATGGAACGTCAAGACAGGTACCTGTAAGACCATGAGTGGTCACACTAGTTATGTATCATCTGTGGCTATATCCAGTGATTAAGAGTTCATCGTATCGGGAAGTGCAGATTATACGGTGAGACTATGGGACGTCAAGACAGGTACCTGTAAGACCATGTGTGGTCACACTAGTTATGTATCATCTGTGGCTATATTCAGTGATTCAGAGTTCATCGTATCGGGAAGTAATGATAATACGGTGAGACTATGGGACGTCAAGACAGGTACCTGTAAGACCATGAGTGGTCACACACATTATGTATCATCTGTGGCTATATCCAGTGATTAAGAGTTCATCGTATCGGGAAGTGATGATAAGACGGTGAGACTATGGGACGTCAAGACAGGTACCTGTAAGACTATGAGTGGTCACACTAGTTATGTATCATCTGTGGCTATATCCAGTGATTCAGAGTTCATCGTATCGGGAAGTGATGATAATACGGTGAGACTATGGGACGTCAAGACAGGTACCTGTAAGACCATGAGTGGTCACACTAGTTATGTATATGCTGTGGCTATATCCAGTGATTCAGAGTTCATCGTATCGGGAAGTAGAGATAATACGGTGAGACTATGGGACGTCAAGACAGGTACCTGTAAGACCATGAGTGGTCACACTAGTTATGTATCATCTGTGGCTATATCCAGTGATTCAGAGTTCATCGTATCGGGAAGTGATGATAAGACGGTGAGACTATGGGACGTCAAGACAGGTACCTGTAAGACCATGAGTGGTCACACTAGTTATGTATCATCTGTGGCTATATCCAGTGATTAAGAGTTCATCGTATCGGGAAGTAATGATAATACGGTGAGACTATGGGACGTCAAGACAGGTACCTGTAAGACCATGAGTGGTCATACAGATTATGTATATGCTGTGGCTATATCCAGTGATTAAGAGTTCATCGTATCGGGAAGTGATGATAAGACGGTGAGACTATGGGACGTCAAGACAGGTACCTGTAAGACCATGAGTGGTCACACTAGTTATGTATTATCTGTGGCTATATCCAGTGATTAAGAGTTCATCGTATCGGGAAGTCATGATAAGACGGTGAGACTATGGGACGTCAAGACAGGTACCTGTAAGACCATGAGTGGTCACACTAGTTATGTATATGCTGTGGCTATATCCAGTGATTAAGAGTTCATCGTATCGGGAAGTTATGATAAGACGGTGAGACTATGGGACGTCAAGACAGGTACCTGTAAGACCATGAGTGGTCACACACATTATGTATATGCTGTGGCTATATCCAGTGATTCAGAGTTCATCGTATCGGGAAGTAGAGATAATACGGTGAGACTATGGGACGTCAAGACAGGTACCTGTAAGACTATGAGTGGTCACACTAGTTATGTATTATCTGTGGCTATATCCAGTGATTCAGAGTTCATCGTATCGGGAAGTAGAGATAATACGGTGAGACTATGGGACGTCAAGACAGGTACCTGTAAGACCATGAGTGGTCACACTAGTTATGTATTATCTGTGGCTATATCCAGTGATTAAGAGTTCATCGTATCGGGAAGTGATGATAAGACGGTGAGACTATGGGACGTCAAGACAGGTACCTGTAAGACCATGAGTGGTCACACTAGTTATGTATCATCTGTGGCTATATCCAGTGATTCAGAGTTCATCGTATCGGGAAGTTATGATAATACGGTGAGAATATGGAACGTCAAGACAGGTACCTGTAAGACCATGAGTGGTCACACTAGTTATGTATCATCTGTGGCTGTATCAAGTGATTCAGAGTTCATCGTATCGGGAAGTGATGATAAGACGGTGAGACTATGGGACGTCAAGACAGGTACCTGTAAGACTATGAGTGGTCACACTAGTTATGTATTATCTGTGGCTGTATCAAGTGATTCAGAGTTCATCGTATCGGGAAGTGATGATAATACGGTGAGACTATGGGACGTCAAGACAGGTACCTGTAAGACCATGAGTGGTCACACTAGTTATGTATTATCTGTGGCTGTATCAAGTGATTCAGAGTTCATCGTATCGGGAAGTGATGATAAGACGGTGAGACTATGGGACGTCAAGACAGGTACCTGTAAGACTATGAGTGGTCACACTAGTTATGTATCATCTGTGGCTATATCCAGTTATTAAGAGTTCATCGTATCGGGAAGTGATGATAAGACGGTGAGACTATGGGACGTCAAGACAGGTACCTGTAAGACCATGAGTGGTCACACTAGTTATGTATATGCTGTGGCTATATCCAGTGATTCAGAGTTCATCGTATCGGGAAGTGATGATAAGACGGTGAGACTATGGGACGTCAAGACAGGCACCTGTAAGACCATGAGTGGTCACACTAGTTATGTATCATCTGTGGCTATATCCAGTGATTAAGAGTTCATCGTATCGGGAAGTAATGATAAGACGGTGAGACTATGGGACGTCAAGACAGGTACCTGTAAGACTATGAGTGGTCACAATAGTTATGTATCATCTGTGGCTGTATCAAGTGATTCAGAGTTCATCGTATCGGGAAGTGATGATAAGACGGTGAGACTATGGGACGTCAAGACAGGTACCTGTAAGACTATGAGTGGTCACACTAGTTATGTATCATCTGTGGCTATATCCAGTTATTAAGAGTTCATCGTATCGGGAAGTGATGATAAGACGGTGAGAATATGGAACGTCAAGACAGGTACCTGTAAGACCATGAGTGGTCACACTAGTTATGTATCATCTGTGGCTATATCCAGTTATTAAGAGTTCATCGTATCGGGAAGTGATGATAAGACGGTGAGAATATGGAACGTCAAGACAGGTACCTGAAGACCATGAGTGGTCACACTAGTTATGTATCATCTGTGGCTGTATCCAGTGAATCAGAGTTCATCGTATCGGGAAGTTATGATTAGACGGTGAGACTATGGGACGTCAAGACAGGTACCTGTAAGACCATGAGTGGTCACACTAGTTATGTATTATCTGTGGCTATATCCAGTGATTCAGAGTTCATCGTATCGGGAAGTGATGATAATACGGTGAGACTATGGGACGTCAAGACAGGTACCTGTAAGACCATGAGTGGTCATACAGATTATGTATATGCTGTGGTTATATCCAGTGATTCAGAGTTCATCGTATCGGGAAGTAGAGATAATACGGTGAGACTATGGGACGTCAAGACAGGTACCTGTAAGACCATGAGTGGTCACACTAGTTATGTATCATCTGTGGCTATATCCAGTGATTAAGAGTTCATCGTATCGGGAAGTTATGATTATACGGTGAGACTATGGGACGTCAAGACAGGTACCTGTAAGACCATGAGTGGTCACACTAGTTATGTATCATCTGTGGCTATATCCAGTGATTAAGAGTTCATCGTATCGGGAAGTTATGATTAGACGGTGAGACTATGGGACGTCAAGACAGGTACCTGTAAGACCATGAGTGGTCACACACATTATGTATATGCTGTGGCTGTATCCAGTGATTCAGAGTTCATCGTATCGGGAAGTCATGATAAGACGGTGAGACTATGGGACGTCAAGACAGGCACCTGTAAGACCATGAGTGGTCACACAGATTATGTATTATCTGTGGCTATATCCAGTGATTCAGAGTTCATCGTATCGGGAAGTAGAGATAATACGGTGAGACTATGGGACGTCAAGACAGGTACCTGTAAGACCATGAGTGGTCACACTAGTTATGTATCATCTGTGGCTATATCCAGTGATTCAGAGTTCATCGTATCGGGAAGTGATGATAATACGGTGAGACTATGGGACGTCAAGACAGGTACCTGTAAGACCATGAGTGGTCACACTAGTCATGTATCATCTGTGGCTATATCCTGTGATTCAGAGTTCATCGTATCGGTAAGTTATGATTAGACGGTGAGACTATGGGACGTCAAGACAGGTACCTGTAAGACCATGAGTGGTCACACTAGTTATGTATTATCTGTGGCTATATCCAGTGATTCAGAGTTCATCGTATCGGGAAGTTTTTATAATACGGTGAGACTATGGGACGTCAAGACAGGTACCTGTAAGACCATGAGTGGTCACACTAGTTATGTATCATCTGTGGCTATATCCAGTGATTAAGAGTTCATCGTATCGGGAAGTGATGATAAGACGGTGAGACTATGGGACGTCAAGACAGGTACCTGTAAGACCATGAGTGGTCACACTAGTTATGTATATGCTGTGGCTATATCCAGTGATTAAGAGTTCATCGTATCGGGAAGTTATGATTATACGGTGAGACTATGGGACGTCAAGACAGGTACCTGTAAGACCATGAGTGGTCACACTAGTTATGTATCATCTGTGGCTATATCCAGTGATTAAGAGTTCATCGTATCGGGAAGTGATGATAATACGGTGAGACTATGGGACGTCAAGACAGGTACCTGTAAGACCATGAGTGGTCACACACATTATGTATATGCTGTGGCTGTATCCAGTGATTCAGAGTTCATCGTATCGGGAAGTCATGATAAGACGGTGAGACTATGGGACGTCAAGACAGGCACCTGTAAGACCATGAGTGGTCACACAGATTATGTATTATCTGTGGCTATATCCAGTGATTCAGAGTTCATCGTATCGGGAAGTAGAGATAATACGGTGAGACTATGGGACGTCAAGACAGGTACCTGTAAGACCATGAGTGGTCACACTAGTTATGTATTATCTGTGGCTATATCCAGTGATTCAGAGTTCATCGTATCGGGAAGTGATGATAATACGGTGAGACTATGGGACGTCAAGACAGGTACCTGTAAGACCATGAGTGGTCACACACATTATGTATATGTGTGGCTATATCCAGTGATTCAGATTTCATCGTATCGGGAAGTGATGATAATACGGTGAGACTATGGGACGTCAAGACAGGTACCTGTAAGACCATGAGTGGTCACACTAGTTATGTATCATCTGTGGCTATATCCAGTGATTAAGAGTTCATCGTATCGGGAAGTGATGATAAGACGGTGAGACTATGGGACGTCAAGACAGGTACCTGTAAGACCATGAGTGGTCACACACATTATGTATATGCTGTGGCTGTATCCAGTGATTCAGAGTTCATCGTATCGGGAAGTCATGATAAGACGGTGAGACTATGGGACGTCAAGACAGGTACCTGTAAGACCATGAGTGGTCACACTAGTTATGTATATGCTGTGGCTATATCCAGTGATTAAGAGTTCATCGTATCGGGAAGTGATGATAAGACGGTGAGACTATGGGACGTCAAGACAGGTACCTGTAAGACTATGAGTGGTCACACTAGTTATGTATCATCTGTGGCTATATCCAGTGATTAAGAGTTCATCGTATCGGGAAGTGATGATAATACGGTGAGACTATGGGACGTCAAGACAGGTACCTGTAAGACCATGAGTGGTCACACTAGTTATGTATATGCTGTGGCTATATCCAGTGATTAAGAGTTCATCGTATCGGGAAGTGATGATAAGACGGTGAGACTATGGGACGTCAAGACAGGTACCTGTAAGACCATGAGTGGTCACACTAGTCATGTATCATCTGTGGCTATATCCTGTGATTCAGAGTTCATCGTATCGGTAAGTTATGATTAGACGGTGAGACTATGGGACGTCAAGACAGGTACCTGTAAGACCATGAGTGGTCACACTAGTTATGTATTATCTGTGGCTATATCCAGTGATTCAGAGTTCATCGTATCGGGAAGTGATGATAAGACGGTGAGACTATGGGACGTCAAGACAGGTACCTGTAAGACCATGAGTGGTCACACTAGTTATGTATCATCTGTGGCTATATCCAGTGATTAAGAGTTCATCGTATCGGGAAGTGATGATAAGACGGTGAGACTATGGGACGTCAAGACAGGTACCTGTAAGACCATGAGTGGTCACACACATTATGTATATGCTGTGGCTATATCCATTAATTCAGAGTTCATCGTATCGGGAAGTGATGATAATACGGTGAGACTATGGGACGTCAAGACAGGTACCTGTAAGACCATGAGTGGTCACACTAGTTATGTATTATCTGTGGCTATATCCAGTGATTCAGAGTTCATCGTATCGGGAAGTAATGATAATACGGTGAGACTATGGGACGTCAAGACAGGTACCTGTAAGACCATGAGTGGTCACACTAGTTATGTATCATCTGTGGCTGTATCAAGTGATTCAGAGTTCATCGTATCGGGAAGTGATGATAATACGGTGAGACTATGGGACGTCAAGACAGGTACCTGTAAGACTATGAGTGGTCACACTAGTTATGTATCATCTGTGGCTATATCCAGTTATTAAGAGTTCATCGTATCGGGAAGTGATGATAATACGGTGAGACTATGGGACGTCAAGACAGGTACCTGTAAGACCATGAGTGGTCACACTAGTTATGTATCATCTGTGGCTATATCCAGTGATTAAGAGTTCATCGTATCGGGAAGTTATGATAAGACGGTGAGAATATGGAACGTCAAGACAGGTACCTGTAAGACCATGAGTGGTCACACTAGTTATGTATCATCTGTGGCTGTATCAAGTGATTCAGAGTTCATCGTATCGGGAAGTGATGATAATACGGTGAGACTATGGGACGTCAAGACAGGTACCTGTAAGACTATGAGTGGTCACACTAGTTATGTATCATCTGTGGCTATATCCAGTTATTAAGAGTTCATCGTATCGGGAAGTGATGATAAGACGGTGAGAATATGGAACGTCAAGACAGGTACCTGTAAGACCATGAGTGGTCACACTAGTTATGTATCATCTGTGGCTATATCCAGTGATTCAGAGTTCATCGTATCGGGAAGTGCAGATTAGACGGTGAGAATATGGAACGTCAAGACAGGTACCTGTAAGACCATGAGTGGTCACACTAGTTATGTATCATCTGTGGCTATATCCAGTGATTAAGAGTTCATCGTATCGGGAAGTGATGATAATACGGTGAGACTATGGGACGTCAAGACAGGTACCTGTAAGACCATGAGTGGTCACACTAGTTATGTATCATCTGTGGCTATATCCAGTGATTAAGAGTTCATCGTATCGGGAAGTAATGATAAGACGGTGAGACTATGGGACGTCAAGACAGGTACCTGTAAGACTATGAGTGGTCACACTAGTTATGTATCATCTGTGGCTGTATCAAGTGATTAAGAGTTCATCGTATCGGGAAGTAATGATAAGACGGTGAGACTATGGGACGTCAAGACAGGCACCTGTAAGACCATGAGTGGTCACACAGATTATGTATTATCTGTGGCTATATCCAGTGATTCAGAGTTCATCGTATCGGGAAGTAGAGATAATACGGTGAGAATATGGAACGTCAAGACAGGTACCTGTAAGACCATGAGTGGTCATACAGATTATGTATATGCTGTGGTTATATCCAGTGATTCAGAGTTCATCGTATCGGGAATTAGAGATAATACGGTGAGACTATGGGACGTCAAGACAGGTACCTGTAAGACCATGAGTGGTCACACTAGTTATGTATCATCTGTGGCTATATCCAGTGATTAAGAGTTCATCGTATCGGGAAGTGATGATAATACGGTGAGACTATGGGACGTCAAGACAGGTACCTGTAAGACCATGAGTGGTCACACTAGTTATGTATCATCTGTGGCTGTATCAAGTGATTCAGAGTTCATCGTATCGGGAAGTGATGATAAGACGGTGAGACTATGGGACGTCAAGACAGGTACCTGTAAGACTATGAGTGGTCACACTAGTTATGTATTATCTGTGGCTATATCCAGTGATTCAGAGTTCATCGTATCGGGAAGTGATGATAATACGGTGAGACTATGGGACGTCAAGACAGGTACCTGTAAGACCATGAGTGGTCACACTAGTTATGTATTATCTGTGGCTATATCCAGTGATTCAGAGTTCATCGTATCGGGAAGTAGAGATAATACGGTGAGACTATGGGACGTCAAGACAGGTACCTGTAAGACCATGAGTGGTCACACTAGTTATGTATTATCTGTGGCTATATCCAGTGATTCAGAGTTCATCGTATCGGGAAGTGATGATAATACGGTGAGACTATGGGACGTCAAGACAGGTACCTGTAAGACCATGAGTGGTCACACACATTATGTATATGTGTGGCTATATCCAGTGATTCAGATTTCATCGTATCGGGAAGTGATGATAATACGGTGAGACTATGGGACGTCAAGACAGGTACCTGTAAGACCATGAGTGGTCACACTAGTTATGTATCATCTGTGGCTATATCCAGTGATTAAGAGTTCATCGTATCGGGAAGTGATGATAAGACGGTGAGACTATGGGACGTCAAGACAGGTACCTGTAAGACCATGAGTGGTCACACTAGTTATGTATCATCTGTGGCTGTATCAAGTGATTCAGAGTTCATCGTATCGGGAAGTTTTTATAATACGGTGAGACTATGGGACGTCAAGACAGGTACCTGTAAGACTATGAGTGGTCACACTAGTTATGTATTATCTGTGGCTATATCCAGTGATTCAGAGTTCATCGTATCGGGAAGTGATGATAATACGGTGAGACTATGGGACGTCAAGACAGGTACCTGTAAGACTATGAGTGGTCACACTAGTTATGTATCATCTGTGGCTATATCCAGTGATTGAGAGTTCATCGTATCGGGAAGTGCAGATTAGACGGTGAGAATATGGAACGTCAAGACAGGTACCTGTAAGACCATGAGTGGTCACACTAGTTATGTATCATCTGTGGCTATATCCAGTGATTAAGAGTTCATCGTATCGGGAAGTTATGATTATACGGTGAGACTATGGGACGTCAAGACAGGTACCTGTAAGACCATGAGTGGTCACACTAGTTATGTATCATCTGTGGCTATATCCAGTGATTCAGAGTTCATCGTATCGGGAAGTTATGATTAGACGGTGAGACTATGGGACGTCAAGACAGGTACCTGTAAGACTATGAGTGGTCACACTAGTTATGTATCATCTGTGGCTATATCCAGTGATTAAGAGTTCATCGTATCGGGAAGTAATGATAAGACGGTGAGACTATGGGACGTCAAGACAGGCACCTGTAAGACCATGAGTGGTCACACAGATTATGTATTATCTGTGGCTATATCCAGTGATTCAGAGTTCATCGTATCGGGAAGTAGAGATAATACGGTGAGACTATGGGACGTCAAGACAGGTACCTGTAAGACCATGAGTGGTCACACTAGTTATGTATTATCTGTGGCTGTATCAAGTGATTCAGAGTTCATCGTATCGGGAAGTGATGATAAGACGGTGAGACTATGGGACGTCAAGACAGGTACCTGTAAGACTATGAGTGGTCACACTAGTTATGTATCATCTGTGGCTATATCCAGTTATTAAGAGTTCATCGTATCGGGAAGTGATGATAATACGGTGAGACTATGGGACGTCAAGACAGGTACCTGTAAGACTATGAGTGGTCACACTAGTTATGTATCATCTGTGGCTATATCCAGTTATTAAGAGTTCATCGTATCGGGAAGTGATGATAAGACGGTGAGAATATGGAACGTCAAGACAGGTACCTGTAAGACCATGAGTGGTCACACTAGTTATGTATCATCTGTGGCTGTATCAAGTGATTCAGAGTTCATCGTATCGGGAAGTGATGATAATACGGTGAGACTATGGGACGTCAAGACAGGTACCTGTAAGACCATGAGTGGTCACACTAGTTATGTATCATCTGTGGCTATATCCAGTGATTAAGAGTTCATCGTATCGGGAAGTAATGATAAGACGGTGAGACTATGGGACGTCAAGACAGGTACCTGTAAGACTATGAGTGGTCACACTAGTTATGTATCATCTGTGGCTGTATCAAGTGATTCAGAGTTCATCGTATCGGGAAGTGATGATAATACGGTGAGACTATGGGACGTCAAGACAGGTACCTGTAAGACTATGAGTGGTCACACTAGTTATGTATCATCTGTGGCTATATCCAGTTATTAAGAGTTCATCGTATCGGGAAGTGATGATAAGACGGTGAGAATATGGAACGTCAAGACAGGTACCTGTAAGACCATGAGTGGTCATACAGATTATGTATATGCTGTGGTTATATCCAGTGATTCAGAGTTCATCGTATCGGGAATTAGAGATAATACGGTGAGACTATGGGACGTCAAGACAGGTACCTGTAAGACCATGAGTGGTCACACTAGTTATGTATCATCTGTGGCTATATCCAGTGATTAAGAGTTCATCGTATCGGGAAGTTATGATTATACGGTGAGACTATGGGACGTCAAGACAGGTACCTGTAAGACCATGAGTGGTCACACTAGTTATGTATCATCTGTGGCTATATCCAGTGATTCAGAGTTCATCGTATCGGGAAGTCATGATAAGACGGTGAGACTATGGGACGTCAAGACAGGTACCTGTAAGACCATGAGTGGTCACACACATTATGTATATGCTGTGGCTGTATCCAGTGATTCAGAGTTCATCGTATCGGGAAGTCATGATAAGACGGTGAGACTATGGGACGTCAAGACAGGCACCTGTAAGACCATGAGTGGTCACACAGATTATGTATTATCTGTGGCTATATCCAGTGATTCAGAGTTCATCGTATCGGGAAGTAGAGATAATACGGTGAGACTATGGGACGTCAAGACAGGTACCTGTAAGACCATGAGTGGTCACACTAGTTATGTATTATCTGTGGCTATATCCAGTGATTCAGAGTTCATCGTATCGGGAAGTGATGATAATACGGTGAGACTATGGGACGTCAAGACAGGTACCTGTAAGACCATGAGTGGTCACACTAGTTATGTATCATCTGTGGCTGTATCAAGTGATTCAGAGTTCATCGTATCGGGAAGTGATGATAAGACGGTGAGACTATGGGACGTCAAGACAGGTACCTGTAAGACTATGAGTGGTCACACTAGTTATGTATCATCTGTGGCTATATCCAGTGATTCAGAGTTCATCGTATCGGGAAGTGATGATAATACGGTGAGACTATGGGACGTCAAGACAGGTACCTGTAAGACCATGAGTGGTCACACTAGTTATGTATATGCTGTGGCTGTATCCAGTGATTCAGAGTTCATCGTATCGGGAAGTAGAGATAATACGGTGAGACTATGGGACGTCAAGACAGGTACCTGTAAGACCATGAGTGGTCACACTAGTTATGTATCATCTGTGGCTATATCCAGTGATTAAGAGTTCATCGTATCGGGAAGTTATGATTATACGGTGAGACTATGGGACGTCAAGACAGGTACCTGTAAGACCATGAGTGGTCACACTAGTTATGTATCATCTGTGGCTATATCCAGTGATTCAGAGTTCATCGTATCGGGAAGTTATGATTAGACGGTGAGACTATGGGACGTCAAGACAGGTACCTGTAAGACTATGAGTGGTCACACTAGTTATGTATCATCTGTGGCTATATCCAGTGATTAAGAGTTCATCGTATCGGGAAGTAATGATAAGACGGTGAGACTATGGGACGTCAAGACAGGCACCTGTAAGACCATGAGTGGTCACACAGATTATGTATTATCTGTGGCTATATCCAGTGATTCAGAGTTCATCGTATCGGGAAGTAGAGATAATACGGTGAGACTATGGGACGTCAAGACAGGTACCTGTAAGACCATGAGTGGTCACACTAGTTATGTATTATCTGTGGCTATATCCAGTGATTCAGAGTTCATCGTATCGGGAAGTGATGATAATACGGTGAGACTATGGGACGTCAAGACAGGTACCTGTAAGACCATGAGTGGTCACACTAGTTATGTATATGCTGTGGCTATATCCAGTGATTCAGAGTTCATCGTATCGGGAAGTTTTTATAATACGGTGAGACTATGGGACGTCAAGACAGGTGCCTGTAAGACCATGAGTGGTCACACAGATTATGTATATGCTGTGGCTGTATCCAGTGATTCAGAGTTCATCGTATCGGGAAGTTATGATTAGACGGTGAGACTATGGGACGTCAAGACAGGTACCTGTTAGACCATGAGTGGTCAC
The DNA here is from genome assembly GCA_946699065.1 of Loxodes magnus. Lineage (NCBI taxonomy): Eukaryota > Ciliophora > Karyorelictea > Loxodida > Loxodidae > Loxodes > Loxodes magnus. The sequence goes on from CAMPDV010001227.1 coordinate 59,000, forward strand.
ACTAGTTATGTATTATCTGTGGTTATATCCTGTGATTCAGAGTTCATCGCATCGGGAAGTTATGATTAGACGGTGAGACTATGGGACGTCAAGACAGGTGCATGTAAGACCATGAGTGGTCACACAGATTATGTATATGCTGTGGCTGTATCAAGTGATTCAGAGTTCATCGTATCGGGAGTGATGATAAGACGGTGAGACTATGGGACGTCAAGACAGGTACCTGTAAGACTATGAGTGGTCACACTAGTTATGTATCATCTGTGGCTATATTCAGTGATTCAGAGTTCATCGTATCGGGAAGTGATGATAAGACGGTGAGACTATGGGACGTCAAGACAGGTACCTGTAAGACCATGAGTGGTCACACTAGTTATGTATATGCTGTGGCTGTATCCAGTGATTCAGAGTTCATCGTATCGGGAAGTGATGATAAGACGGTGAGAATATGGAACGTCAAGACAGGTACCTGTAAGACCATGAGTGGTCACACTAGTTATGTATCATCTGTGGCTATATCCAGTGATTAAGAGTTCATCGTATCGGGAAGTTATGATTAGACGGTGAGACTATGGGACGTCAAGACAGGTACCTGTAAGACTATGAGTGGTCACACTAGTTATGTATCATCTGTGGCTATATCCAGTGATTAAGAGTTCATCGTATCGGGAAGTGATGATAAGACGGTGAGACTATGGGACGTCAAGACAGGTACCTGTAAGACCATGAGTGGTCACACTAGTTATGTATATGCTGTGGCTGTATCCAGTGATTCAGAGTTCATCGTATCGGGAAGTGATGATAAGACGGTGAGAATATGGGACGTCAAGACAGGTACCTGTAAGACCATGAGTGGTCACACTAGTTATGTATATGCTGTGGCTATATCCAGTGATTCAGAGTTCATCGCATCGAGAAGTTATGATTAGACGGTGAGACTATGGGACGTCAAGACAGGTACCTGTAAGACCATGAGTGGTCACACAAGTTGTGTAAATACTGTGGCTATAACTATTAATTCAGAGTTCATCGTATCGGGAAGTTATGATTAGACGGTGAGACTATGGGACGTCAAGACAGGTACCTGTAAGACCATGAGTGGTCACACACATTATGTATATGTGTGGCTATATCCAGTGATTCAGATTTCATCGTATCGGGAAGTGATGATAATACGGTGAGACTATGGGACGTCAAGACAGGTACCTGTAAGACCATGAGTGGTCACACTAGTTATGTATCATCTGTGGCTATATCCAGTGATTAAGAGTTCATCGTATCGGGAAGTGATGATAAGACGGTGAGAATATGGAACGTCAAGACAGGTACCTGTAAGACCATGAGTGGTCACACTAATTAGGTATGATCTGTGGCTATATCCAGTGATTCAGAGTTCATCGTATCGGGAAGTTATGATTAGACGGTGAGAATATGGAACGTCAAGACAGGTACCTGTAAGACCATGAGTGGTCACACTAGTTATGTATCATCTGTGGCTATATCCAGTGATTCAGAGTTCATCGTATCGGGAAGTGATGATAAGACGGTGAGAATATGGAACGTCAAGACAGGTACCTGTAAGACCATGAGTGGTCACACTAGTTATGTATCATCTGTGGCTATATCCAGTGATTCAGAGTTCATCGTATCGGGAAGTGCAGATTAGACGGTGAGAATATGGAACGTCAAGACAGGTACCTGTAAGACCATGAGTGGTCACACTAGTTATGTATCATCTGTGGCTATATCCAGTGATTAAGAGTTCATCGTATCGGGAAGTTATGATTATACGGTGAGACTATGGGACGTCAAGACAGGTACCTGTAAGACCATGAGTGGTCACACTAGTTATGTATCATCTGTGGCTATATCCAGTGATTCAGAGTTCATCGTATCGGGAAGTTATGATTAGACGGTGAGACTATGGGACGTCAAGACAGGTACCTGTAAGACTATGAGTGGTCACACTAGTTATGTATCATCTGTGGCTATATCCAGTGATTAAGAGTTCATCGTATCGGGAAGTAATGATAAGACGGTGAGACTATGGGACGTCAAGACAGGCACCTGTAAGACCATGAGTGGTCACACAGATTATGTATTATCTGTGGCTATATCCAGTGATTCAGAGTTCATCGTATCGGGAAGTAGAGATAATACGGTGAGACTATGGGACGTCAAGACAGGTACCTGTAAGACCATGAGTGGTCACACTAGTTATGTATTATCTGTGGCTATATCCAGTGATTCAGAGTTCATCGTATCGGGAAGTGATGATAATACGGTGAGACTATGGGACGTCAAGACAGGTACCTGTAAGACCATGAGTGGTCACACTAGTTATGTATCATCTGTGGCTGTATCAAGTGATTCAGAGTTCATCGTATCGGGAAGTGATGATAAGACGGTGAGACTATGGGACGTCAAGACAGGTACCTGTAAGACTATGAGTGGTCACACTAGTTATGTATCATCTGTGGCTATATCCAGTGATTAAGAGTTCATCGTATCGGGAAGTGATGATAATACGGTGAGACTATGGGACGTCAAGACAGGTACCTGTAAGACCATGAGTGGTCACACTAGTTATGTATATGCTGTGGCTGTATCCAGTGATTCAGAGTTCATCGTATCGGGAAGTAGAGATAATACGGTGAGACTATGGGACGTCAAGACAGGTACCTGTAAGACCATGAGTGGTCACACTAGTTATGTATCATCTGTGGCTATATCCAGTGATTCAGATTTCATCGTATCGGGAAGTGATGATAATACGGTGAGACTATGGGACGTCAAGACAGGTACCTGTAAGACCATGAGTGGTCACACTAGTTATGTATCATCTGTGTCCATATCAAGTGATTGAGAGTTCATCGTAGTGGGAAGTTATGATAAGACGGTGAGACTATGGGACGTCAAGACAGGTACCTGTAAGACCATGAGTGGTCACACTAGTTATGTATCATCTGTGGCTATATCCAGTGATTCAGAGTTCATCGTATCGGGAAGTTATGATAAGACGGTGAGACTATGGGACGTCAAGACAGGTACCTGTAAGACCATGAGTGGTCACACTAGTTATGTATCATCTGTGGCTATATCCAGTGATTCAGAGTTCATCGTATCGGGAAGTGCAGATTAGACGGTGAGAATATGGAACGTCAAGACAGGTACCTGTAAGACCATGAGTGGTCACACTAGTTATGTATCATCTGTGGCTATATCCAGTGATTAAGAGTTCATCGTATCGGGAAGTGCAGATTATACGGTGAGACTATGGGACGTCAAGACAGGTACCTGTAAGACCATGAGTGGTCACACTAGTTATGTATATGCTGTGGCTATATCCAGTGATTCAGAGTTCATCGCATCGAGAAGTTATGATTAGACGGTGAGACTATGGGACGTCAAGACAGGTACCTGTAAGACCATGAGTGGTCACACACATTATGTATATGTGTGGCTATATCCAGTGATTCAGATTTCATCGTATCGGGAAGTGATGATAATACGGTGAGACTATGGGACGTCAAGACAGGTACCTGTAAGACCATGAGTGGTCACACTAGTTATGTATCATCTGTGGCTATATCCAGTGATTAAGAGTTCATCGTATCGGGAAGTAATGATAAGACGGTGAGACTATGGGACGTCAAGACAGGTACCTGTAAGACCATGAGTGGTCACACTAGTTATGTATATGCTGTGGCTATATCCAGTTATTAAGAGTTCATCGTATCGGGAAGTGATGATAAGACGGTGAGAATATGGAACGTCAAGACAGGTACCTGTAAGACCATGAGTGGTCACACTAGTTATGTATCATCTGTGGCTATATCCAGTGATTCAGAGTTCATCGTATCGGGAAGTGCAGATTAGACGGTGAGAATATGGAACGTCAAGACAGGTACCTGTAAGACCATGAGTGGTCACACTAGTTATGTATCATCTGTGGCTATATCCAGTGATTAAGAGTTCATCGTATCGGGAAGTGCAGATTATACGGTGAGACTATGGGACGTCAAGACAGGTACCTGTAAGACCATGAGTGGTCACACTAGTTATGTATCATCTGTGGCTATATTCAGTGATTAAGAGTTCATCGTATCGGGAAGTAATGATAAGACGGTGAGACTATGGGACGTCAAGACAGGTACCTGTAAGACTATGAGTGGTCACACTAGTTATGTATCATCTGTGGCTGTATCAAGTGATTCAGAGTTCATCGTATCGGGAAGTGATGATAAGACGGTGAGACTATGGGACGTCAAGACAGGTACCTGTAAGACTATGAGTGGTCACACTAGTTATGTATCATCTGTGGATATATCCAGTTATTAAGAGTTCATCGTATCGGGAAGTGCAGATTATACGGTGAGACTATGGGACGTCAAGACAGGTACCTGTAAGACCATGAGTGGTCACACTAGTTATGTATCATCTGTGGCTATATCCAGTGATTAAGAGTTCATCGTATCGGGAAGTAATGATAAGACGGTGAGACTATGGGACGTCAAGACAGGTACCTGTAAGACTATGAGTGGTCACACTAGTTATGTATCATCTGTGGCTGTATCAAGTGATTCAGAGTTCATCGTATCGGGAAGTGATGATAAGACGGTGAGACTATGGGACGTCAAGACAGGTACCTGTAAGACTATGAGTGGTCACACTAGTTATGTATATGTGTGGCTATATCCAGTGATTCAGAGTTCATCGTATCGGGAAGTGATGATAATACGGTGAGACTATGGGACGTCAAGACAGGTACCTGTAAGACCATGAGTGGTCATACAGATTATGTATATGCTGTGGCTGTATCCAGTGATTAAGAGTTCATCGTATCGGGAAGTGATGATAAGACGGTGAGACTATGGGACGTCAAGACAGGTACCTGTAAGACTATGAGTGGTCACACTAGTTATGTATCATCTGTGGCTGTATCAAGTGATTCAGAGTTCATCGTATCGGGAAGTGATGATAAGACGGTGAGACTATGGGACGTCAAGACAGGTACCTGTAAGACTATGAGTGGTCACACTAGTTATGTATCATCTGTGGCTATATCCAGTTATTAAGAGTTCATCGTATCGGGAAGTGATGATAAGACGGTGAGAATATGGAACGTCAAGACAGGTACCTGTAAGACCATGAGTGGTCACACTAGTTATGTATCATCTGTGGCTATATCCAGTGATTCAGAGTTCATCGTATCGGGAAGTGCAGATTAGACGGTGAGAATATGGAACGTCAAGACAGGTACCTGTAAGACCATGAGTGGTCACACTAGTTATGTATCATCTGTGGCTATATCCAGTGATTAAGAGTTCATCGTATCGGGAAGTGCAGATTATACGGTGAGACTATGGGACGTCAAGACAGGTACCTGTAAGACCATGAGTGGTCACACTAGTTATGTATCATCTGTGGCTATATTCAGTGATTCAGAGTTCATCGTATCGGGAAGTAATGATAATACGGTGAGACTATGGGACGTCAAGACAGGTACCTGTAAGACCATGAGTGGTCACACTAGTTCTGTATTATCTGTGGCTATATCCAGTGATTCAGAGTTCATCGTATCGGGAAGTGATGATAATACGGTGAGACTATGGGACGTCAAGACAGGTACCTGTAAGACCATGAGTGGTCATACAGATTATGTATATGCTGTGGCTGTATCCAGTGATTCAGAGTTCATCGTATCGGGAAGTGATGATAATACGGTGAGACTATGGGACGTCAAGACAGGTACCTGTAAGACCATGAGTGGTCACACTAGTTATGTATATGCTGTGGCTATATCCAGTGATTCAGAGTTCATCGTATCGGGAAGTGATGATAAGACGGTGAGACTATGGGACGTCAAGACAGGTACCTGTAAGACCATGAGTGGTCACACTAGTTATGTATATGCTGTGGCTGTATCCAGTGATTCAGAGTTCATCGTATCGGGAAGTAGAGATAATACGGTGAGACTATGGGACGTCAAGACAGGTACCTGTAAGACCATGAGTGGTCACACTAGTTATGTATCATCTGTGGCTATATCCAGTGATTCAGAGTTCATCGTATCGGGAAGTGATGATAATACGGTGAGACTATGGGACGTCAAGACAGGTACCTGTAAGACCATGAGTGGTCACACTAGTTATGTATCATCTGTGGCTATATCCAGTGATTCAGAGTTCATCGTATCGGGAAGTGATGATAATACGGTGAGACTATGGGACGTCAAGACAGGTACCTGTAAGACCATGAGTGGTCACACTAGTTATGTATCATCTGTGGCTATATCCAGTGATTAAGAGTTCATCGTATCGGGAAGTGATGATAAGACGGTGAGACTATGGGACGTCAAGACAGGTACCTGTAAGACCATGAGTGGTCATACAGATTATGTATATGCTGTGGCTGTATCCAGTGATTCAGAGTTCATCGTATCGGGAAGTGATGATAATACGGTGAGACTATGGGACGTCAAGACAGGTACCTGTAAGACCATGAGTGGTCACACTAGTTATGTATATGCTGTGGCTATATCCAGTGATTCAGAGTTCATCGTATCGGGAAGTGATGATAAGACGGTGAGACTATGGGACGTCAAGACAGGTACCTGTAAGACCATGAGTGGTCACACTAGTTATGTATCATCTGTGGCTATATCCAGTGATTCAGAGTTCATCGTATCGGGAAGTGCAGATTAGACGGTGAGAATATGGAACGTCAAGACAGGTACCTGTAAGACCATGAGTGGTCACACTAGTTATGTATCATCTGTGGCTATATCCAGTGATTAAGAGTTCATCGTATCGGGAAGTGATGATAAGACGGTGAGACTATGGGACGTCAAGACAGGTACCTGTAAGACCATGAGTGGTCACACTAGTTATGTATATGCTGTGGCTATATCCAGTGATTCAGAGTTCATCGTATCGGGAAGTTTTTATAATACGGTGAGACTATGGGACGTCAAGACAGGTACCTGTAAGACCATGAGTGGTCACACTAGTTATGTATGATCTGTGGCTATATCCAGTGATTCAGAGTTCATCGTATCGGGAAGTGATGATAAGACGGTGAGACTATGGGACGTCAAGACAGGTACCTGTAAGACCATGAGTGGTCACACTAGTTATGTATCATCTGTGGCTATATCCAGTGATTCAGAGTTCATCGTATCGGGAAGTGATGATAAGACGGTGAGACTATGGGACGTCAAGACAGGTACCTGTAAGACCATGAGTGGTCACACTAGTCATGTATATGCTGTGGCTGTATCAAGTGATTCAGAGTTCATCGTATCGGGAGTGATGATAAGACGGTGAGACTATGGGACGTCAAGACAGGTACCTGTAAGACTATGAGTGGTCACACTAGTTATGTATCATCTGTGGCTATATCCAGTGATTAAGAGTTCATCGTATCGGGAAGTGATGATAAGACGGTGAGACTATGGGACGTCAAGACAGGTACCTGTAAGACCATGAGTGGTCACACTAGTCATGTATATGCTGTGGCTGTATCAAGTGATTCAGAGTTCATCGTATCGGGAGTGATGATAAGACGGTGAGACTATGGGACGTCAAGACAGGTACCTGTAAGACTATGAGTGTTCACACTAGTTATGTATCATCTGTGGCTATATCCAGTGATTAAGAGTTCATCGTATCGGGAAGTGATGATAAGACGGTGAGAATATGGAACGTCAAGACAGGTACCTGTAAGACCATGAGTGGTCACACTAGTTATGTATCATCTGTGGCTGTATCCAGTGATTAAGAGTTCATCGTATCGGAAAGTCATGATAAGACGGTGAGACTATGGGACGTCAAGACAGGTACCTGTAAGACCATGAGTGGTCACACTAGTTATGTATCATCTGTGGCTATATCCAGTGATTCAGAGTTCATCGTATCGGGAAGTGATGATAATACGGTGAGACTATGGGACGTCAAGACAGGTACCTGTAAGACCATGAGTGGTCACACTAGTTATGTATCATCTGTGGCTATATCCAGTGATTAAGAGTTCATCGTATCGGGAAGTGATGATAAGACGGTGAGACTATGGGACGTCAAGACAGGTACCTGTAAGACCATGAGTGGTCACACTAGTTATGTATCATCTGTGGCTATATCCAGTGATTAAGAGTTCATCGTATCGGGAAGTTATGATTAGACGGTGAGACTATGGGACGTCAAGACAGGTACCTGTAAGACTATGAGTGGTCACACTAGTTATGTATCATCTGTGGCTATATCCAGTGATTCAGAGTTCATCGTATCGGGAAGTGATGATAAGACGGTGAGAATATGGAACGTCAAGACAGGTACCTGTAAGACCATGAGTGGTCACACTAGTTATGTATCATCTGTGGCTGTATCCAGTGATTAAGAGTTCATCGTATCGGAAAGTCATGATAAGACGGTGAGACTATGGGACGTCAAGACAGGTACCTGTAAGACCATGAGTGGTCACACTAGTTATGTATCATCTGTGGCTATATCCAGTGATTCAGAGTTCATCGTATCGGGAAGTGATGATAATACGGTGAGACTATGGGACGTCAAGACAGGTACCTGTAAGACCATGAGTGGTCACACTAGTTATGTATCATCTGTGGCTATATCCAGTGATTAAGAGTTCATCGTATCGGGAAGTGATGATAAGACGGTGAGACTATGGGACGTCAAGACAGGTACCTGTAAGACCATGAGTGGTCACACTAGTTATGTATCATCTGTGGCTATATCCAGTGATTAAGAGTTCATCGTATCGGGAAGTTATGATTAGACGGTGAGACTATGGGACGTCAAGACAGGTACCTGTAAGACTATGAGTGGTCACACTAGTTATGTATCATCTGTGGCTATATCCAGTGATTCAGAGTTCATCGTATCGGGAAGTGATGATAAGACGGTGAGACTATGGGACGTCAAGACAGGTACCTGTAAGACCATGAGTGGTCACACTAGTTATGTATCATCTGTGGCTATATCCAGTGATTCAGAGTTCATCGTATCGGGAAGTGATGATAATACGGTGAGACTATGGGACGTCAAGACAGGTACCTGTAAGACCATGAGTGGTCACACTAGTTATGTATCATCTGTGGCTATATCCAGTGATTCAGAGTTCATCGTATCGGGAAGTGATGATAATACGGTGAGACTATGGGACGTCAAGACAGGTACCTGTAAGACCATGAGTGGTCACACTAGTCATGTATATGCTGTGGCTGTATCAAGTGATTCAGAGTTCATCGTATCGGGAAGTGATGATAATACGGTGAGACTATGGGACGTCAAGACAGGTACCTGTAAGACCATGAGTGGTCACACTAGTTATGTATCATCTGTGGCTATATCCAGTGATTAAGAGTTCATCGTATCGGGAAGTGATGATAAGACGGTGAGACTATGGAACGTCAAGACAGGTACCTGTAAGACCATGAGTGGTCACACTAGTTATGTATATGCTGTGGCTATATCCAGTGATTCAGAGTTCATCGTATCGGGAAGTGATGATAAGACGGTGAGACTATGGGACGTCAAGACAGGTACCTGTAAGACCATGAGTGGTCACACTAGTTATGTATATGCTGTGGCTGTATCCAGTGATTCAGAGTTCATCGTATCGGGAAGTGATGATAAGACGGTGAGAATATGGAACGTCAAGACAGGTACCTGTAAGACCATGAGTGGTCACACTAGTCATGTATCATCTGTGGCTATATCCAGTGATTCAGAGTTCATCGTATCGGGAAGTAATGATAATACGGTGAGACTATGGGACGTCAAGACAGGTACCTGTAAGACCAAGAGTGGTCACACTAGTTATGTATCATCTGTGGCTATATCCAGTGATTCAGAGTTCATCGTATCGGGAAGTGATGATTAGACGGTGAGACTATGGGACGTCAAGACAGGTACCTGTAAGACCATGAGTGGTCACACTAGTTATGTATATGCTGTGGCTGTATCCAGTGATTCAGAGTTCATCGTATCGGGAAGTGATGATAAGACGGTGAGAATATGGGACGTCAAGACAGGTACCTGTAAGACCATGAGTGGTCACACTAGTTATGTATCATCTGTGGCTATATCCAGTGATTCAGAGTTCATCGTATCGGGAAGTGCAGATTAGACGGTGAGAATATGGGACGTCAAGACAGGTACCTGTAAGACCATGAGTGGTCACACTAGTTATGTATCATCTGTGGCTATATCCAGTGATTAAGAGTTCATCGTATCGGGAAGTGATGATAAGACGGTGAGACTATGGGACGTCAAGACAGGTACCTGTAAGACCATGAGTGGTCACACTAGTTATGTATATGCTGTGGCTATATCCAGTGATTCAGAGTTCATCGTATCGGGAAGTGATGATAATACGGTGAGACTATGGGACGTCAAGACAGGTACCTGTAAGACCAAGAGTGGTCACACTAGTTATGTATTATCTGTGGCTATATCCAGTGATTCAGAGTTCATCGTATCGGGAAGTAATGATAATACGGTGAGACTATGGGACGTCAAGACAGGTACCTGTAAGACCATGAGTGGTCACACTAGTTATGTATCATCTGTGGCTATATCCAGTGATTCAGAGTTCATCGTATCGGGAAGTAATGATAATACGGTGAGACTATGGGACGTCAAGACAGGTACCTGTAAGACCATGAGTGGTCACACACATTATGTATATGCTGTGGCTATATCCAGTGATTCAGAGTTCATCGTATCGGGAAGTAGAGATAATACGGTGAGACTATGGGACGTCAAGACAGGTACCTGTAAGACCATGAGTGGTCACACACATTATGTATATGCTGTGGATATATCCAGTGATTCAGAGTTCATCGTATCGGGAAGTGATGATAAGACGGTGAGACTATGGGACGTCAAGACAGGTACCTGTAAGACCATGAGTGGTCACACTAGTTATGTATTATCTGTGGCTATATCCAGTGATTCAGAGTTCATCGTATCGGGAAGTGATGATAATACGGTGAGACTATGGGACGTCAAGACAGGTACCTGTAAGACCATGAGTGGTCACACTAGTTATGTATCATCTGTGGCTATATCCAGTGATTAAGAGTTCATCGTATCGGGAAGTGATGATAATACGGTGAGACTATGGGACGTCAAGACAGGTACCTGTAAGACCATGAGTGGTCATACAGATTATGTATATGCTGTGGCTGTATCCAGTGATTCAGAGTTCATCGTATCGGGAAGTGATGATAATACGGTGAGACTATGGGACGTCAAGACAGGTACCTGTAAGACCATGAGTGGTCACACACATTTTGTATATGCTGTGGATATATCCAGTGATTCAGAGTTCATCGTATCGGGAAGTAATGATAATACGGTGAGACTATGGGACGTCAAGACAGGTACCTGTAAGACCATGAGTGGTCATACAGATTATGTATATGCTGTGGCTGTATCCAGTGATTCAGAGTTCATCGTATCGGGAAGTGATGATAATACGGTGAGACTATGGGACGTCAAGACAGGTACCTGTAAGACCATGAGTGGTCACACTAGTTATGTATATGCTGTGGCTATATCCAGTGATTCAGAGTTCATCGTATCGGGAAGTGATGATAATACGGTGAGACTATGGGACGTCAAGACAGGTACCTGTAAGACCATGAGTGGTCACACACATTATGTATGATCTGTGGCTATATCCAGTGATTCAGAGTTCATCGTATCGGGAAGTGATGATAAGACGGTGAGACTATGGGACGTCAAGACAGGTACCTGTAAGACCATGAGTGGTCACACTAGTGATGTATTATCTGTGGCTATATCCAGTGATTCAGAGTTCATCGTATCGGGAAGTTATGATAATACGGTGAGACTATGGGACGTCAAGACAGGTACCTGTAAGACTATGAGTTGTCACACACATTATGTATATGCTGTGGCTGTATCCAGTGATTCAGAGTTCATCGTATCGGGAAGTGATGATAAGACGGTGAGACTATGGGACGTCAAGACAGGTACCTGTAAGACCATGAGTGTTCACACTAGTTATGTATGATCTGTGGCTATATCCAGTGATTCAGAGTTCATCGTATCGGGAAGTGATGATAAGACGGTGAGAATATGGAACGTCAAGACAGGTACCTGTAAGACCATGAGTGGTCACACTAGTTATGTATCATCTGTGGCTATATCCAGTGATTCAGAGTTCATCGTATCGGGAAGTGCAGATTAGACGGTGAGAATATGGAACGTCAAGACAGGTACCTGTAAGACCATGAGTGGTCACACTAGTTATGTATCATCTGTGGCTATATCCAGTGATTAAGAGTTCATCGTATCGGGAAGTGCAGATTATACGGTGAGACTATGGGACGTCAAGACAGGTACCTGTAAGACTATGAGTGGTCACACTAGTTATGTATCATCTGTGGCTATATCCAGTGATTAAGAGTTCATCGTATCGGGAAGTGATGATAAGACGGTGAGAATATGGAACGTCAAGACAGGTACCTGTAAGACCATGAGTGGTCACACTAGTCATGTATCATCTGTGGCTGTATCAAGTGATTCAGAGTTCATCGTATCGGGAGTGATGATAAGACGGTGAGACTATGGGACGTCAAGACAGGTACCTTTAAGACTATGAGTGGTCACACTAGTTATGTATCATCTGTGGCTATATCCAGTGATTAAGAGTTCATCGTATCGGGAAGTGATGATAAGACGGTGAGAATATGGAACGTCAAGACAGGTACCTGTAAGACCATGAGTGGTCACACTAGTTATGTATCATCTGTGGCTGTATCCAGTGATTAAGAGTTCATCGTATCGGGAAGTCATGATAAGACGGTGAGACTATGGGACGTCAAGACAGGTACCTGTAAGACCATGAGTGGTCACACTAGTTATGTATCATCTGTGGCTGTATCCAGTGATTAAGAGTTCATCGTATCGGGAAGTCATGATAAGACGGTGAGACTATGGGACGTCAAGACAGGTACCTGTAAGACCATGAGTGGTCACACTAGTGATGTATTATCTGTGGCTATATCCAGTGATTCAGAGTTCATCGTATCGGGAAGTAGAGATAATACGGTGAGACTATGGGACGTCAAGACAGGTACCTGTAAGACTATGAGTGGTCACACTAGTTATGTATCATCTGTGGCTATATCCAGTGATTAAGAGTTCATCGTATCGGGAAGTGATGATAAGACGGTGAGAATATGGAACGTCAAGACAGGTACCTGTAAGACCATGAGTGGTCACACTAGTTATGTATCATCTGTGGCTGTATCCAGTGATTAAGAGTTCATCGTATCGGGAAGTCATGATAAGACGGTGAGACTATGGGACGTCAAGACAGGTACCTGTAAGACCATGAGTGGTCACACTAGTTATGTATCATCTGTGGCTGTATCCAGTGATTAAGAGTTCATCGTATCGGGAAGTCATGATAAGACGGTGAGACTATGGGACGTCAAGACAGGTACCTGTAAGACCATGAGTGGTCACACTAGTGATGTATTATCTGTGGCTATATCCAGTGATTCAGAGTTCATCGTATCGGGAAGTGCAGATTATACGGTGAGACTATGGGACGTCAAGACAGGTACCTGTAAGACCATGAGTGGTCACACTAGTTATGTATCATCTGTGGCTATATCCAGTGATTCAGAGTTCATCGTATCGGGAAGTAGAGATAATACGGTGAGACTATGGGACGTCAAGACAGGTACCTGTAAGACCATGAGTGGTAACACTAGTTATGTATCATCTGTGGCTATATCCAGTGATTAAGAGTTCATCGTATCGGGAAGTCATGATAAGACGGTGAGACTATGGGACGTCAAGACAGGTACCTGTAAGACTATGAGTGGTCACACTAGTTATGTATCATCTGTGGCTATATCCAGTGATTAAGAGTTCATCGTATCGGGAAGTGATGATAAGACGGTGAGACTATGGGACGTCAAGACAGGTACCTGTAAGACCATGAGTGGTCACACTAGTTATGTATCATCTGTGGCTATATCCAGTGATTAAGAGTTCATCGTATCGGGAAGTCATGATAAGACGGTGAGACTATGGGACGTCAAGACAGGTACCTGTAAGACTATGAGTGGTCACACTAGTTATGTATCATCTGTGGCTATATCCAGTGATTAAGAGTTCATCGTATCGGGAAGTGATGATAAGACGGTGAGACTATGGGACGTCAAGACAGGTACCTGTAAGACCATGAGTGGTCACACTAGTTATGTATATGCTGTGGCTATATCCAGTGATTCAGAGTTCATCGTATCGGGAAGTGATGATAAGACGGTGAGACTATGGGACGTCAAGACAGGTGCCTGTAAGACCATGAGTGGTCACACACATTATGTATATGCTGTGGCTGTATCCAGTGATTCAGAGTTCATCGTATCGGGAAGTGCAGATTAGACGGTGAGACTATGGGACGTCAAGACAGGTACCTGTAAGACCATGAGTGGTCACACACATTTTGTATATGCTGTGGATATATCCAGTGATTCAGAGTTCATCGTATCGGGAAGTAGAGATAATACGGTGAGACTATGGGACGTCAAGACAGGTACCTGTAAGACTATGAGTGGTCACACTAGTTATGTATCATCTGTGGCTATATCCAGTGATTAAGAGTTCATCGTATCGGGAAGTGATGATAAGACGGTGAGACTATGGGACGTCAAGACAGGTACCTGTAAGACCATGAGTGGTCACACTAGTTATGTATATGCTGTGGCTGTATCCAGTGATTCAGAGTTCATCGTATCGGGAAGTAGAGATAATACGGTGAGACTATGGGACGTCAAGACAGGTACCTGTAAGACCATGAGTGGTCACACTAGTTATGTATCATCTGTGGCTATATCCAGTGATTAAGAGTTCATCGTATCGGGAAGTGATGATAAGACGGTGAGACTATGGGACGTCAAGACAGGTACCTGTAAGACCATGAGTGGTCACACTAGTTATGTATATGCTGTGGCTATATCCAGTGATTCAGAGTTCATCGTATCGGGAAGTTTTTATAATACGGTGAGACTATGGGACGTCAAGACAGGTACCTGTAAGACCATGAGTGGTCACACTAGTTATGTATCATCTGTGGCTATATCCAGTGATTCAGAGTTCATCGTATCGGGAAGTAGAGATAATACGGTGAGACTATGGGACGTCAAGACAGGTACCTGTAAGACCATGAGTGGTCACACTAGTTATGTATCATCTGTGGCTATATCCAGTGATTAAGAGTTCATCGTATCGGGAAGTGATGATAAGACGGTGAGACTATGGGACGTCAAGACAGGTACCTGTAAGACCATGAGTGGTCACACTAGTTATGTATCATCTGTGGCTATATCCAGTGATTCAGAGTTCATCGTATCGGGAAGTGCAGATTAGACGGTGAGAATATGGAACGTCAAGACAGGTACCTGTAAGACCATGAGTGGTCACACTAGTTATGTATCATCTGTGGCTGTATCCAGTGAATCAGAGTTCATCGTATCGGGAAGTTATGATTAGACGGTGAGACTATGGGACGTCAAGACAGGTACCTGTAAGACCATGAGTGGTAACACTAGTTATGTATCATCTGTGGCTATATCCAGTGATTCAGAGTTCATCGTATCGGGAAGTGATGATAATACGGTGAGACTATGGGACGTCAAGACAGGTACCTGTAAGACCATGAGTGGTCACACTAGTTATGTATCATCTGTGGCTATATCCAGTGATTAAGAGTTCATCGTATCGGGAAGTGCAGATTATACGGTGAGACTATGGGACGTCAAGACAGGTACCTGTAAGACCATGAGTGGTAACACTAGTTATGTATCATCTGTGGCTATATCCAGTGATTAAGAGTTCATCGTATCGGGAAGTTATGATAATACGGTGAGACTATGGGACGTCAAGACAGGTACCTGTAAGACCATGAGTGGTCACACACATTATGTATATGCTGTGGCTGTATCCAGTGATTCAGAGTTCATCGTATCGGGAAGTAGAGATAATACGGTGAGACTATGGGACGTCAAGACAGGTACCTGTAAGACCATGAGTGGTCACACTAGTTATGTATCATCTGTGGCTATATCCAGTGATTAAGAGTTCATCGTATCGGGAAGTCATGATAAGACGGTGAGACTATGGGACGTCAAGACAGGTACCTGTAAGACTATGAGTGGTCACACTAGTTATGTATCATCTGTGGCTATATCCAGTGATTAAGAGTTCATCGTATCGGGAAGTGATGATAAGACGGTGAGACTATGGGACGTCAAGACAGGTACCTGTAAGACCATGAGTGGTCACACTAGTTATGTATCATCTGTGGCTATATCCAGTGATTCAGAGTTCATCGTATCGGGAAGTCATGATAAGACGGTGAGACTATGGGACGTCAAGACAGGTACCTGTAAGACCATGAGTGGTCACACTAGTTATGTATCATCTGTGGCTATATCCAGTGATTAAGAGTTCATCGTATCGGGAAGTAGAGATAATACGGTGAGACTATGGGACGTCAAGACAGGTACCTGTAAGACTATGAGTGGTCACACTAGTTATGTATCATCTGTGGCTATATCCAGTGATTAAGAGTTCATCGTATCGGGAAGTAGAGATAATACGGTGAGACTATGGGACGTCAAGACAGGTACCTGTAAGACTATGAGTGGTCACACTAGTTATGTATCATCTGTGGCTATATCCATTGATTAAGAGTTCATCGTATCGGGAAGTGATGATAAGACGGTGAGACTATGGGACGTCAAGACAGGTACCTGTAAGACCATGAGTGGTCACACTAGTTATGTATCATCTGTGGCTATATCCAGTGATTCAGAGTTCATCGTATCGGGAAGTTTTTATAATACGGTGAGACTATGGGACGTCAAGACAGGTACCTGTAAGACCATGAGTGGTCACACTAGTTATGTATCATCTGTGGCTATATCCAGTGATTCAGAGTTCATCGTATCGGGAAGTAGAGATAATACGGTGAGACTATGGGACGTCAAGACAGGTACCTGTAAGACCATGAGTGGTCACACTAGTTATGTATCATCTGTGGCTATATCCAGTGATTAAGAGTTCATCGTATCGGGAAGTAGAGATAATACGGTGAGACTATGGGACGTCAAGACAGGTACCTGTAAGACCATGAGTGGTCACACTAGTTATGTATCATCTGTGGCTATATCCAGTGATTCAGAGTTCATCGTATCGGGAAGTGCAGATTAGACGGTGAGAATATGGAACGTCAAGACAGGTACCTGTAAGACCATGAGTGGTCACACTAGTTATGTATCATCTGTGGCTATATCCAGTGATTAAGAGTTCATCGTATCGGGAAGTGCAGATTATACGGTGAGACTATGGGACGTCAAGACAGGTACCTGTAAGACCATGAGTGGTCACACACATTATGTATATGCTGTGGATATATCCAGTGATTCAGAGTTCATCGTATCGGGAAGTTATGATTAGACGGTGAGACTATGGGACGTCAAGACAGGTACCTGTAAGACCATGAGTGGTAACACTAGTGATGTATTATCTGTGGCTATATCCAGTGATTCAGAGTTCATCGTATCGGGAAGTAGAGATAATACGGTGAGACTATGGGACGTCAAGACAGGTACCTGTAAGACCATGAGTGGTCACACTAGTTATGTATCATCTGTGGCTATATCCAGTGATTCAGAGTTCATCGTATCGGGAAGTCATGATAAGACGGTGAGACTATGGGACGTCAAGACAGGTGCCTGTAAGACCATGAGTGGTCACACTAGTTATGTATATGCTGTGGCTATATCCAGTGATTCAGAGTTCATCGTATCGGGAAGTTTTTATAATACGGTGAGACTATGGGACGTCAAGACAGGTACCTGTAAGACCATGAGTGGTCACACTAGTTATGTATCATCTGTGGCTATATCCAGTGATTCAGAGTTCATCGTATCGGGAAGTAGAGATAATACGGTGAGACTATGGGACGTCAAGACAGGTACCTGTAAGACCATGAGTGGTCACACTAGTTATGTATCATCTGTGGCTATATCCAGTGATTAAGAGTTCATCGTATCGGGAAGTAGAGATAATACGGTGAGACTATGGGACGTCAAGACAGGTACCTGTAAGACCATGAGTGGTCACACTAGTTATGTATCATCTGTGGCTATATCCAGTGATTCAGAGTTCATCGTATCGGGAAGTGCAGATTAGACGGTGAGAATATGGAACGTCAAGACAGGTACCTGTAAGACCATGAGTGGTCACACTAGTTATGTATCATCTGTGGCTATATCCAGTGATTAAGAGTTCATCGTATCGGGAAGTGCAGATTATACGGTGAGACTATGGGACGTCAAGACAGGTACCTGTAAGACCATGAGTGGTCACACTAGTTATGTATCATCTGTGGCTATATCCAGTGATTCAGAGTTCATCGTATCGGGAAGTTATGATTAGACGGTGAGACTATGGGACGTCAAGACAGGTACCTGTAAGACCATGAGTGGTAACACTAGTGATGTATTATCTGTGGCTATATCCAGTGATTCAGAGTTCATCGTATCGGGAAGTAGAGATAATACGGTGAGACTATGGGACGTCAAGACAGGTACCTGTAAGACCATGAGTGGTCACACTAGTTATGTATCATCTGTGGCTATATCCAGTGATTAAGAGTTCATCGCATCGGGAAGTCATGATAAGACGGTGAGACTATGGGACGTCAAGACAGGTACCTGTAAGACCATGAGTGGTCACACTAGTCATGTATGATCTGTGGCTATATCCAGTGATTCAGAGTTCATCGTATCGGGAAGTGATGATAAGACGGTGAGACTATGGGACGTCAAGACAGGTGCCTGTAAGACCATGAGTGGTCACACACATTATGTATATGCTGTGGCTGTATCCAGTGATTCAGAGTTCATCGTATCGGGAAGTGCAGATTAGACGGTGAGACTATGGGACGTCAAGACAGGTACCTGTAAGACCATGAGTGGTCACACTAAATATGTATCATCTGTGGCTATATCCAGTGATTAAGAGTTCATCGTATCGGGAAGTAGAGATAATACGGTGAGACTATGGGACGTCAAGACAGGTACCTGTAAGACTATGAGTGGTCACACTAGTTATGTATCATCTGTGGCTATATCCAGTGATTAAGAGTTCATCGTATCGGGAAGTGATGATAAGACGGTGAGACTATGGGACGTCAAGACAGGTACCTGTAAGACCATGAGTGGTCACACTAGTTATGTATCATCTGTGGCTATATCCAGTGATTCAGAGTTCATCGTATCGGGAAGTGATGATAAGACGGTGAGACTATGGGACGTCAAGACAGGTGCCTGTAAGACCATGAGTGGTCACACACATTATGTATATGCGTTGGCTGTATCCAGTGATTCAGAGTTCATCGTATCGGGAAGTGCAGATTAGACGGTGAGACTATGGGACGTCAAGACAGGTACCTGTAAGACCATGAGTGGTCACACTAGTTATGTATCATCTGTGGCTATATCCAGTGATTCAGAGTTCATCGTATCGGGAAGTGCAGATTAGACGGTGAGACTATGGGACGTCAAGACAGGTACCTGTAAGACCATGAGTGGTCACACACATTTTGTATATGCTGTGGATATATCCAGTGATTCAGAGTTCATCGTATCGGGAAGTAGAGATAATACGGTGAGACTATGGGACGTCAAGACAGGTACCTGTAAGACTATGAGTGGTCACACTAGTTATGTATCATCTGTGGCTATATCCAGTGATTAAGAGTTCATCGTATCGGGAAGTGATGATAAGACGGTGAGACTATGGGACGTCAAGACAGGTACCTGTAAGACCATGAGTGGTCACACTAGTTATGTATATGCTGTGGCTGTATCCAGTGATTCAGAGTTCATCGTATCGGGAAGTAGAGATAATACGGTGAGACTATGGGACGTCAAGACAGGTACCTGTAAGACCATGAGTGGTCACACTAGTTATGTATCATCTGTGGCTATATCCAGTGATTAAGAGTTCATCGTATCGGGAAGTGATGATAATACGGTGAGACTATGGGACGTCAAGACAGGTACCTGTAAGACCATGAGTGGTCACACTAGTTATGTATCATCTGTGGCTATATCCAGTGATTAAGAGTTCATCGTATCGGGAAGTCATGATAAGACGGTGAGACTATGGGACGTCAAGACAGGTACCTGTAAGACCATGAGTGGTCACACTAGTTATGTATCATCTGTGGCTATATCCAGTGATTAAGAGTTCATCGTATCGGGAAGTTATGATTAGACGGTGAGACTATGGGACGTCAAGACAGGTACCTGTAAGACTATGAGTGGTCACACTAGTTATGTATCATCTGTGGCTATATCCAGTGATTCAGAGTTCATCGTATCGGGAAGTGATGATAAGACGGTGAGACTATGGGACGTCAAGACAGGTACCTGTAAGACCATGAGTGGTCACACTAGTTATGTATATGCTGTGGCTATATCCAGTGATTCAGAGTTCATCGTATCGGGAAGTTTTTATAATACGGTGAGACTATGGGACGTCAAGACAGGTACCTGTAAGACCATGAGTGGTCACACTAGTTATGTATCATCTGTGGCTATATCCAGTGATTCAGAGTTCATCGTATCGGGAAGTTTTTATAATACGGTGAGACTATGGGACGTCAAGACAGGTACCTGTAAGACCATGAGTGGTCACACTAGTTATGTATCATCTGTGGCTATATCCAGTGATTCAGAGTTCATCGTATCGGGAAGTAGAGATAATACGGTGAGACTATGGGACGTCAAGACAGGTACCTGTAAGACCATGAGTGGTCACACTAGTTATGTATCATCTGTGGCTATATCCAGTGATTAAGAGTTCATCGTATCGGGAAGTAGAGATAATACGGTGAGACTATGGGACGTCAAGACAGGTACCTGTAAGACCATGAGTGGTCACACTAGTTATGTATCATCTGTGGCTATATCCAGTGATTCAGAGTTCATCGTATCGGGAAGTGCAGATTAGACGGTGAGAATATGGAACGTCAAGACAGGTACCTGTAAGACCATGAGTGGTCACACTAGTTATGTATCATCTGTGGCTATATCCAGTGATTAAGAGTTCATCGTATCGGGAAGTGCAGATTATACGGTGAGACTATGGGACGTCAAGACAGGTACCTGTAAGACCATGAGTGGTCACACTAGTTATGTATATGCTGTGGATATATCCAGTGATTCAGAGTTCATCGTATCGGGAAGTTATGATTAGACGGTGAGACTATGGGACGTCAAGACAGGTACCTGTAAGACCATGAGTGGTAACACTAGTGATGTATTATCTGTGGCTATATCCAGTGATTAAGAGTTCATCGTATCGGGAAGTAGAGATAATACGGTGAGACTATGGGACGTCAAGACAGGTACCTGTAAGACCATGAGTGGTCACACTAGTTATGTATCATCTGTGGCTATATCCAGTGATTCAGAGTTCATCGTATCGGGAAGTGCAGATTAGACGGTGAGAATATGGAACGTCAAGACAGGTACCTGTAAGACCATGAGTGGTCACACTAGTTATGTATCATCTGTGGCTATATCCAGTGATTAAGAGTTCATCGTATCGGGAAGTGCAGATTATACGGTGAGACTATGGGACGTCAAGACAGGTACCTGTAAGACCATGAGTGGTCACACTAGTTATGTATCATCTGTGGCTATATCCAGTGATTCAGAGTTCATCGTATCGGGAAGTGATGATAAGACGGTGAGACTATGGGACGTCAAGACAGGTACCTGTAAGACCATGAGTGGTCACACTAGTTATGTATATGCTGTGGCTATATCCAGTGATTAAGAGTTCATCGTATCGGGAAGTCATGATAATACGGTGAGACTATGGGACGTCAAGACAGGTACCTGTAAGACCATGAGTGGTCACACTAGTTATGTATCATCTGTGGCTATATCCAGTGATTAAGAGTTCATCGTATCGGGAAGTCATGATAAGACGGTGAGAATATGGAACGTCAAGACAGGTACCTGTAAGACCATGAGTGGTCACACTAGTTATGTATCATCTGTGGCTATATCCAGTGATTAAGAGTTCATCGTATCGGGAAGTGATGATAAGACGGTGAGACTATGGGACGTCAAGACAGGTACCTGTAAGACTATGAGTGGTCACACTAGTTATGTATCATCTGTGGCTATATCCAGTGATTAAGAGTTCATCGTATCGGGAAGTAATGATAAGACGGTGAGACTATGGGACGTCAAGACAGGTACCTGTAAGACTATGAGTGGTCACACTAGTTATGTATCATCTGTGGCTATATCCATTGATTAAGAGTTCATCGTATCGGGAAGTGATGATAAGACGGTGAGACTATGGGACGTCAAGACAGGTACCTGTAAGACCATGAGTGGTCACACTAGTTATGTATATGCTGTGGCTATATCCAGTGATTCAGAGTTCATCGTATCGGGAAGTAGAGATAATACGGTGAGACTATGGGACGTCAAGACAGGTACCTGTAAGACTATGAGTGGTCACACTAGTTATGTATCATCTGTGGCTATATCCAGTGATTAAGAGTTCATCGTATCGGGAAGTCATGATAATACGGTGAGACTATGGGACGTCAAGACAGGTACCTGTAAGACCATGAGTGGTCACACTAAATATGTATCATCTGTGGCTATATCCAGTGATTCAGAGTTCATCGTATCGGGAAGTGCAGATTAGACGGTGAGAATATGGAACGTCAAGACAGGTACCTGTAAGACCATGAGTGGTCACACTAGTTATGTATCATCTGTGGCTATATCCAGTGATTAAGAGTTCATCGTATCGGGAAGTTATGATTAGACGGTGAGACTATGGGACGTCAAGACAGGTACCTGTAAGACTATGAGTGGTCACACTAGTTATGTATCATCTGTGGCTATATCCAGTGATTCAGAGTTCATCGTATCGGGAAGTAGAGATAATACGGTGAGACTATGGGACGTCAAGACAGGTACCTGTAAGACCATGAGTGGTCACACTAGTTATGTATCATCTGTGGCTATATCCAGTGATTAAGAGTTCATCGTATCGGGAAGTTTTTATAATACGGTGAGACTATGGGACGTCAAGACAGGTACCTGTAAGACCATGAGTGGTCACACTAGTTATGTATCATCTGTGGCTATATCCAGTGATTCAGAGTTCATCGTATCGGGAAGTAGAGATAATACGGTGAGACTATGGGACGTCAAGACAGGTACCTGTAAGACCATGAGTGGTCACACTAGTTATGTATATGCTGTGGCTATATCCAGTGATTCAGAGTTCATCGTATCGGGAAGTCATGATAATACGGTGAGACTATGGGACGTCAAGACAGGTGCCTGTAAGACCATGAGTGGTCACACACATTATGTATATGCTGTGGCTGTATCCAATGATTAAGAGTTCATCGTATCGGGAAGTAGAGATAATACGGTGAGACTATGGGACGTCAAGACAGGTACCTGTAAGACCATGAGTGGTCACACTAGTTATGTATCATCTGTGGCTATATCCAGTGATTAAGAGTTCATCGTATCGGGAAGTGATGATAAGACGGTGAGACTATGGGACGTCAAGACAGGTACCTGTAAGACCATGAGTGGTCACACTAGTCATGTATGATCTGTGGCTATATCCAGTGATTCAGAGTTCATCGTATCGGTAAGTTATGATTAGACGGTGAGACTATGGGACGTCAAGACAGGTACCTGTAAGACCATGAGTGGTCACACTAGTTATGTATCATCTGTGGCTATATCCAGTTATTCAGAGTTCATCGTATCGGGAAGTGCAGATTATACGGTGAGACTATGGGACGTCAAGACAGGTACCTGTAAGACCATGAGTGGTCACACTAGTTATGTATCATCTGTGGCTATATCCAGTGATTCAGAGTTCATCGTATCGGGAAGTGCAGATTAGACGGTGAGAATATGGAACGTCAAGACAGGTACCTGTAAGACCATGAGTGGTCACACTAGTTATGTATCATCTGTGGCTATATCCAGTGATTAAGAGTTCATCGTATCGGGAAGTGCAGATTATACGGTGAGACTATGGGACGTCAAGACAGGTACCTGTAAGACCATGAGTGGTCACACTAGTTATGTATCATCTGTGGCTATATCCATTGATTAAGAGTTCATCGTATCGGGAAGTGATGATAAGACGGTGAGACTATGGGACGTCAAGACAGGTACCTGTAAGACCATGAGTGGTAACACTAGTTATGTATCATCTGTGGCTATATCCAGTGATTAAGAGTTCATCGTATCGGGAAGTCATGATAATACGGTGAGACTATGGGACGTCAAGACAAGTACCTGTAAGACCATGAGTGGTCACACACATTATGTATATGCTGTGGCTGTATCCAGTGATTCAGAGTTCATCGTATCGGGAAGTTATGATTAGACGGTGAGACTATGGGACGTCAAGACAGGTACCTGTAAGACCATGAGTGGTCACACTAGTTATGTATCATCTGTGGCTATATCCAGTGATTAAGAGTTCATCGTATCGGGAAGTGATGATAAGACGGTGAGACTATGGGACGTCAAGACAGGTACCTGTAAGACTATGAGTGGTCACACTAGTTATGTATCATCTGTGGCTATATCCAGTGATTCAGAGTTCATCGTATCGGGAAGTTATGATAATACGGTGAGACTATGGGACGTCAAGACAGGTACCTGTAAGACCATGAGTGGTCACACTAGTTATGTATATGCTGTGGCTATATCCAGTGATTCAGAGTTCATCGTATCGGTAAGTTATGATTAGACGGTGAGACTATGGGACGTCAAGACAGGTACCTGTAAGACCATGAGTGGTCACACTAGTTATGTATCATCTGTGGCTATATCCAGTGATTCAGAGTTCATCGTATCGGGAAGTCATGATAAGACGGTGAGACTATGGGACGTCAAGACAGGTACCTGTAAGACCATGAGTGGTCACACTAGTTATGTATCATCTGTGGCTATATCCAGTGATTCAGAGTTCATCGTATCGGGAAGTGATGATAAGACGGTGAGACTATGGGACGTCAAGACAGGTACCTGTAAGACCATGAGTGGTCACACTAGTTATGTATATGCTGTGGCTATATCCAGTGATTAAGAGTTCATCGTATCGGGAAGTAGAGATAATACGGTGAGACTATGGGACGTCAAGACAGGTACCTGTAAGACCATGAGTGGTCACACTAGTTATGTATCATCTGTGGCTATATCCAGTGATTAAGAGTTCATCGTATCGGGAAGTAATGATAAGACGGTGAGACTATGGGACGTCAAGACAGGTACCTGTAAGACCATGAGTGGTCACACTAGTTATGTATTCACTGTGGCTATATCCAGTGATTCAGAGTTCATCGTATCGGGAAGTAGAGATAATACGGTGAGACTATGGGACGTCAAGACAGGTACCTGTAAGACCATGAGTGGTCACACTAGTTATGTATCATCTGTGGCTATATCCAGTGATTCAGAGTTCATCGTATCGGGAAGTTATGATAATACGGTGAGACTATGGGACGTCAAGACAGGTACCTGTAAGACTATGAGTGGTCACACACATTATGTATCATCTGTGGCTATATCCAGTGATTAAGAGTTCATCGTATCGGGAAGTTATGATTAGACGGTGAGACTATGGGACGTCAAGACAGGTACCTGTAAGACTATGAGTGGTCACACTAGTTATGTATCATCTGTGGCTATATCCAGTGATTAAGAGTTCATCGTATCGGGAAGTCATGATAAGACGGTGAGACTATGGGACGTCAAGACAGGTACCTGTAAGACTATGAGTGGTCACACTAGTTATGTATCATCTGTGGCTATATCCATTGATTAAGAGTTCATCGTATCGGGAAGTGATGATAAGACGGTGAGACTATGGGACGTCAAGACAGGTACCTGTAAGACCATGAGTGGTCACACTAGTTATGTATATGCTGTGGCTATATCCAGTGATTCAGAGTTCATCGTATCGGGAAGTTTTTATTATACGGTGAGACTATGGGACGTCAAGACAGGTACCTGTAAGACCATGAGTGGTCACACTAGTTATGTATCATCTGTGGCTATATCCAGTGATTCAGAGTTCATCGTATCGGGAAGTAGAGATAATACGGTGAGACTATGGGACGTCAAGACAGGTACCTGTAAGACCATGAGTGGTCACACTAGTTATGTATCATCTGTGGCTATATCCAGTGATTAAGAGTTCATCGTATCGGGAAGTGATGATAAGACGGTGAGACTATGGGACGTCAAGACAGGTACCTGTAAGACCATGAGTGGTCACACTAGTTATGTATCATCTGTGGCTATATCCAGTGATTCAGAGTTCATCGTATCGGGAAGTGCAGATTAGACGGTGAGAATATGGAACGTCAAGACAGGTACCTGTAAGACTATGAGTGGTCACACTAGTTATGTATCATCTGTGGCTATATCCAGTGAATCAGAGTTCATCGTATCGGGAAGTGATGATTAGACGGTGAGACTATGGGACGTCAAGACAGGTACCTGTAAGACCATGAGTGGTCACACTAGTTATGTATCATCTGTGGCTATATCCAGTGATTCAGAGTTCATCGTATCGGGAAGTGATGATAATACGGTGAGACTATGGGACGTCAAGACAGGTACCTGTAAGACCATGAGTGGTCACACTAGTTATGTATCATCTGTGGCTATATCCAGTGATTCAGAGTTCATCGTATCGGGAAGTAGAGATAATACGGTGAGACTATGGGACGTCAAGACAGGTACCTGTAAGACCATGAGTGGTCACACTAGTTATGTATCATCTGTGGCTATATCCAGTGATTCAGAGTTCATCGTATCGGGAAGTTATGATTAGACGGTGAGACTATGGGACGTCAAGACAGGTACCTGTAAGACCATGAGTGGTAACACTAGTTATGTATCATCTGTGGCTATATCCAGTGATTAAGAGTTCATCGTATCGGGAAGTTATGATAATACGGTGA
Source organism: Loxodes magnus (assembly GCA_946699065.1). Classification (NCBI taxonomy): domain Eukaryota; phylum Ciliophora; class Karyorelictea; order Loxodida; family Loxodidae; genus Loxodes; species Loxodes magnus. The sequence continues at coordinate 86,129 of CAMPDV010001227.1, forward strand.
GACTATGGGACGTCAAGACAGGTACCTGTAAGACCATGAGTGGTCACACACATTATGTATATGCTGTGGCTGTATCCAGTGATTCAGAGTTCATCGTATCGGGAAGTGATGATTAGACGGTGAGACTATGGGACGTCAAGACAGGTACCTGTAAGACCATGAGTGGTCACACTAGTTATGTATCATCTGTGGCTATATCCAGTGATTCAGAGTTCATCGTATCGGGAAGTGATGATAAGACGGTGAGACTATGGGACGTCAAGACAGGTACCTGTAAGACCATGAGTGGTCACACTAGTTATGTATATGCTGTGGCTATATCCAGTGATTCAGAGTTCATCGTATCGGGAAGTTTTTATAATACGGTGAGACTATGGGACGTCAAGACAGGTACCTGTAAGACCATGAGTGGTCACACTAGTTATGTATATGCTGTGGCTATATCCAGTGATTCAGAGTTCATCGTATCGGGAAGTGCAGATTAGACGGTGAGACTATGGGACGTCAAGACAGGTACCTGTAAGACTATGAGTGGTCACACTAGTTATGTATCATCTGTGGCTATATCCAGTGATTAAGAGTTCATCGTATCGGGAAGTTATGATAATACGGTGAGACTATGGGACGTCAAGACAGGTACCTGTAAGACTATGAGTGGTCACACTAGTTATGTATCATCTGTGGCTATATCCAGTGATTCAGAGTTCATCGTATCGGGAAGTAGAGATAATACGGTGAGACTATGGGACGTCAAGACAGGTACCTGTAAGACTATGAGTGGTCACACTAGTTATGTATCATCTGTGGCTATATCCATTGATTAAGAGTTCATCGTATCGGGAAGTGATGATAAGACGGTGAGACTATGGGACGTCAAGACAGGTACCTGTAAGACCATGAGTGGTCACACTAGTTATGTATATGCTGTGGCTATATCCAGTGATTCAGAGTTCATCGTATCGGGAAGTTTTTATAATACGGTGAGACTATGGGACGTCAAGACAGGTACCTGTAAGACCATGAGTGGTCACACTAGTTATGTATCATCTGTGGCTATATCCAGTGATTCAGAGTTCATCGTATCGGGAAGTAGAGATAATACGGTGAGACTATGGGACGTCAAGACAGGTACCTGTAAGACCATGAGTGGTCACACTAGTTATGTATCATCTGTGGCTATATCCATTGATTAAGAGTTCATCGTATCGGGAAGTGATGATAAGACGGTGAGACTATGGGACGTCAAGACAGGTACCTGTAAGACCATGAGTGGTCACACTAGTTATGTATATGCTGTGGCTATATCCAGTGATTCAGAGTTCATCGTATCGGGAAGTGATGATAAGACGGTGAGACTATGGGACGTCAAGACAGGTACCTGTAAGACCATGAGTGGTCACACTAGTTATGTATCATCTGTGGCTATATCCAGTGATTAAGAGTTCATCGTATCGGGAAGTGATGATTACACGGTGAGACTATGGGACGTCAAGACAGGTACCTGTAAGACCATGAGTGGTCACACTAGTTATGTATCATCTGTGGCTATATCCAGTGATTCAGAGTTCATCGTATCGGGAAGTCATGATAAGACGGTGAGACTATGGGACGTCAAGACAGGTACCTGTAAGACCATGAGTGGTCACACTAGTTATGTATATGCTGTGGCTATATCCAGTGATTCAGAGTTCATCGTATCGGGAAGTTTTTATAATACGGTGAGACTATGGGACGTCAAGACAGGTACCTGTAAGACTATGAGTGGTCACACTAGTTATGTATCATCTGTGGCTGTATCCAGTGATTCAGAGTTCATCGTATCGGGAAGTGCAGATTAGACGGTGAGAATATGGAACGTCAAGACAGGTACCTGTAAGACCATGAGTGGTAACACTAGTTATGTATCATCTGTGGCTATATCCAGTGATTCAGAGTTCATCGTATCGGGAAGTGATGATAATACGGTGAGACTATGGGACGTCAAGACAGGTACCTGTAAGACTATGAGTGGTCACACTAGTTATGTATCATCTGTGGCTATATCCAGTGATTAAGAGTTCATCGTATCGGGAAGTGATGATAAGACGGTGAGACTATGGGACGTCAAGACAGGTACCTGTAAGACCATGAGTGGTCACACTAGTTATGTATATGCTGTGGCTATATCCAGTGATTCAGAGTTCATCGTATCGGGAAGTGATGATAAGACGGTGAGACTATGGGACGTCAAGACAGGTACCTGTAAGACCATGAGTGGTCACACTAGTTATGTATATGCTGTGGCTATATCCAGTGATTCAGAGTTCATCGTATCGGGAAGTTTTTATAATACGGTGAGACTATGGGACGTCAAGACAGGTACCTGTAAGACTATGAGTGGTCACACTAGTTATGTATCATCTGTGGCTGTATCCAGTGATTCAGAGTTCATCGTATCGGGAAGTGATGATAATACGGTGAGACTATGGGACGTCAAGACAGGTACCTGTAAGACTATGAGTGGTCACACACATTATGTATCATCTGTGGCTATATCCAGTGATTCAGAGTTCATCGTATCGGTAAGTGCAGATTAGACGGTGAGACTATGGGACGTCAAGACAGGTACCTGTAAGACCATGAGTGGTCACACTAGTTATGTATCATCTGTGGCTATATCCAGTTATTCAGAGTTCATCGTATCGGGAAGTAGAGATAATACGGTGAGACTATGGGACGTCAAGACAGGTACCTGTAAGACCATGAGTGGTCACACTAGTTATGTATCATCTGTGGCTATATCCAGTGATTCAGAGTTCATCGTATCGGGAAGTAATGATAATACGGTGAGACTATGGGACGTCAAGACAGGTACCTGTAAGACCATGAGTGGTCACACTAGTCATGTATGATCTGTGGCTATATCCAGTGATTCAGAGTTCATCGTATCGGGAAGTGCAGATTATACGGTGAGACTATGGGACGTCAAGACAGGTACCTGTAAGACCATGAGTGGTCACACTAGTTATGTATCATCTGTGGCTATATCCAGTGATTCAGAGTTCATCGTATCGGGAAGTTATGATTAGACGGTGAGACTATGGGACGTCAAGACAGGTACCTGTAAGACCATGAGTGGTAACACTAGTTATGTATCATCTGTGGCTATATCCAGTGATTAAGAGTTCATCGTATCGGGAAGTTATGATAATACGGTGAGACTATGGGACGTCAAGACAGGTACCTGTAAGACCATGAGTGGTCACACAGATTATGTATATGCTGTGGTTATATCCAGTGATTCAGAGTTCATCGTATCGGGAAGTAGAGATAATACAGTGAGACTATGGGACGTCAAGACAGGTACCTGTAAGACCATGAGTGGTCACACTAGTTATGTATCATCTGTGGCTATATCCAGTGATTAAGAGTTCATCGTATCGGGAAGTGATGATAAGACGGTGAGACTATGGGACGTCAAGACAGGTACCTGTAAGACCATGAGTGGTCACACTAGTTATGTATATGCTGTGGCTATATCCAGTGATTCAGAGTTCATCGTATCGGGAAGTTTTTATAATACGGTGAGACTATGGGACGTCAAGACAGGTACCTGTAAGACTATGAGTGGTCACACTAGTTATGTATCATTGTGGCTGTATCCAGTGATTCAGAGTTCATCGTATCGGGAAGTGCAGATTAGACGGTGAGACTATGGGACGTCAAGACAGGTACCTGTAAGACCATGAGTGGTAACACTAGTTATGTATCATCTGTGGCTATATCCAGTGATTCAGAGTTCATCGTATCGGGAAGTGATGATAATACGGTGAGACTATGGGACGTCAAGACAGGTACCTGTAAGACCATGAGTGGTCACACACATTATGTATCATCTGTGGCTATATCCAGTGATTCAGAGTTCATCGTATCGGTAAGTTATGATTAGACGGTGAGACTATGGGACGTCAAGACAGGTACCTGTAAGACCATGAGTGGTCACACAGATTATGTATATGCTGTGGTTATATCCAGTGATTCAGAGTTCATCGTATCGGGAAGTGATGATAAGACGGTGAGACTATGGGACGTCAAGACAGGTACCTGTAAGACCATGAGTGGTCACACTAGTTATGTATCATCTGTGGCTGTATCCAGTGATTCAGAGTTCATCGTATCGGGAAGTGATGATTAGACGGTGAGACTATGGGACGTCAAGACAGGTACCTGTAAGACCATGAGTGGTCACACTAGTTATGTATCATCTGTGGCTATATCCAGTGATTAAGAGTTCATCGTATCGGGAAGTGCAGATTATACGGTGAGACTATGGGACGTCAAGACAGGTACCTGTAAGACCATGAGTGGTCACACTAGTTATGTATCATCTGTGGCTATATCCAGTGATTCAGAGTTCATCGTATCGGGAAGTTATGATTAGACGGTGAGACTATGGGACGTCAAGACAGGTACCTGTAAGACCATGAGTGGTAACACTAGTTATGTATCATCTGTGGCTATATCCAGTGATTAAGAGTTCATCGTATCGGGAAGTTATGATAATACGGTGAGACTATGGGACGTCAAGACAGGTACCTGTAAGACCATGAGTGGTCACACAGATTATGTATATGCTGTGGTTATATCCAGTGATTCAGAGTTCATCGTATCGGGAAGTAGAGATAATACAGTGAGACTATGGGACGTCAAGACAGGTACCTGTAAGACCATGAGTGGTCACACTAGTTATGTATCATCTGTGGCTATATCCAGTGATTAAGAGTTCATCGTATCGGGAAGTGATGATAAGACGGTGAGACTATGGGACGTCAAGACAGGTACCTGTAAGACCATGAGTGGTCACACTAGTTATGTATCATCTGTGGCTATATCCAGTGATTAAGAGTTCATCGTATCGGGAAGTAATGATAATACGGTGAGACTATGGGACGTCAAGACAGGTACCTGTAAGACCATGAGTGGTAACACTAGTTATGTATCATCTGTGGCTATATCCAGTGATTAAGAGTTCATCGTATCGGGAAGTAGAGATAAGACGGTGAGACTATGGGACGTCAAGACAGGTACCTGTAAGACCATGAGTGGTCACACTAGTTATGTATTCACTGTGGCTATATCCAGTGATTCAGAGTTCATCGTATCGGGAAGTCATGATAAGACGGTGAGACTATGGGACGTCAAGACAGGTACCTGTAAGACCATGAGTGGTCACACTAGTTATGTATCATCTGTGGCTATATCCAGTGATTCAGAGTTCATCGTATCGGGAAGTCATGATAAGACGGTGAGACTATGGGACGTCAAGACAGGTACCTGTAAGACCATGAGTGGTCACACTAGTTATGTATATGCTGTGGCTATATCCAGTGATTCAGAGTTCATCGTATCGGGAAGTTTTTATAATACGGTGAGACTATGGGACGTCAAGACAGGTACCTGTAAGACTATGAGTGGTCACACTAGTTATGTATCATCTGTGGCTGTATCCAGTGATTCAGAGTTCATCGTATCGGGAAGTTTTTATAATACGGTGAGACTATGGGACGTCAAGACAGGTACCTGTAAGACCATGAGTGGTAACACTAGTTATGTATCATCTGTGGCTATATCCAGTGATTAAGAGTTCATCGTATCGGGAAGTAGAGATAAGACGGTGAGACTATGGGACGTCAAGACAGGTACCTGTAAGACCATGAGTGGTCACACTAGTTATGTATTCACTGTGGCTATATCCAGTGATTCAGAGTTCATCGTATCGGGAAGTCATGATAAGACGGTGAGACTATGGGACGTCAAGACAGGTACCTGTAAGACCATGAGTGGTCACACTAGTTATGTATCATCTGTGGCTATATCCAGTGATTAAGAGTTCATCGTATCGGGAAGTGATGATAAGACGGTGAGACTATGGGACGTCAAGACAGGTACCTGTAAGACCATGAGTGGTCACACTAGTTATGTATATGCTGTGGTTATATCCAGTGATTCAGAGTTCATCGTATCGGGAAGTTTTTATAATACGGTGAGACTATGGGACGTCAAGACAGGTACCTGTAAGACCATGAGTGGTCACACTAGTTATGTATCATCTGTGGCTATATCCAGTGATTAAGAGTTCATCGTATCGGGAAGTCATGATAAGACGGTGAGACTATGGGACGTCAAGACAGGTACCTGTAAGACCATGAGTGGTCACACTAGTTATGTATATGCTGTGGCTATATCCAGTGATTCAGAGTTCATCGTATCGGGAAGTTTTTATAATACGGTGAGACTATGGGACGTCAAGACAGGTACCTGTAAGACTATGAGTGGTCACACTAGTTATGTATCATCTGTGGCTGTATCCAGTGATTCAGAGTTCATCGTATCGGGAAGTTTTTATAATACGGTGAGACTATGGGACGTCAAGACAGGTACCTGTAAGACTATGAGTGGTCACACACATTATGTATCATCTGTGGCTATATCCAGTGATTCAGAGTTCATCGTATCGGGAAGTGATGATTAGACGGTGAGACTATGGGACGTCAAGACAGGTACCTGTAAGACCATGAGTGGTCACACACATTATGTATATGCTGTGGCTATATCCAGTGATTCAGAGTTCATCGTATCGGGAAGTGATGATAATACGGTGAGACTATGGGACGTCAAGACAGGTACCTGTAAGACCATGAGTGGTAACACTAGTTATGTATCATCTGTGGCTATATCCAGTGATTAAGAGTTCATCGTATCGGGAAGTTATGATAATACGGTGAGACTATGGGACGTCAAGACAGGTACCTGTAAGACCATGAGTGGTCACACAGATTATGTATATGCTGTGGTTATATCCAGTGATTCAGAGTTCATCGTATCGGGAAGTAGAGATAATACAGTGAGACTATGGGACGTCAAGACAGGTACCTGTAAGACCATGAGTGGTCACACTAGTTATGTATCATCTGTGGCTATATCCAGTGATTAAGAGTTCATCGTATCGGGAAGTGATGATAAGACGGTGAGACTATGGGACGTCAAGACAGGTACCTGTAAGACCATGAGTGGTCACACTAGTTATGTATCATCTGTGGCTATATCCAGTGATTAAGAGTTCATCGTATCGGGAAGTAATGATAATACGGTGAGACTATGGGACGTCAAGACAGGTACCTGTAAGACCATGAGTGGTAACACTAGTTATGTATCATCTGTGGCTATATCCAGTGATTAAGAGTTCATCGTATCGGGAAGTAGAGATAAGACGGTGAGACTATGGGACGTCAAGACAGGTACCTGTAAGACCATGAGTGGTCACACTAGTTATGTATTCACTGTGGCTATATCCAGTGATTCAGAGTTCATCGTATCGGGAAGTCATGATAAGACGGTGAGACTATGGGACGTCAAGACAGGTACCTGTAAGACCATGAGTGGTCACACTAGTTATGTATCATCTGTGGCTATATCCAGTGATTCAGAGTTCATCGTATCGGGAAGTAGAGATAATACGGTGAGACTATGGGACGTCAAGACAGGTACCTGTAAGACTATGAGTGGTCACACTAGTTATGTATCATCTGTGGCTATATCCAGTGATTAAGAGTTCATCGTATCGGGAAGTGATGATAAGACGGTGAGACTATGGGACGTCAAGACAGGTACCTGTAAGACCATGAGTGGTCACACTAGTTATGTATATGCTGTGGCTATATCCAGTGATTCAGAGTTCATCGTATCGGGAAGTTTTTATAATACGGTGAGACTATGGGACGTCAAGACAGGTACCTGTAAGACTATGAGTGGTCACACTAGTTATGTATCATCTGTGGCTATATCCAGTGATTCAGAGTTCATCGTATCGGTAAGTAATGATAAGACGGTGAGACTATGGGACGTCAAGACAGGTACCTGTAAGACCATGAGTGGTCACACTAGTTATGTATTCACTGTGGCTATATCCAGTGATTAAGAGTTCATCGTATCGGGAAGTAGAGATAATACGGTGAGACTATGGGACGTCAAGACAGGTACCTGTAAGACTATGAGTGGTCACACTAGTTATGTATCATCTGTGGCTATATCCAGTGATTAAGAGTTCATCGTATCGGGAAGTGATGATAAGACGGTGAGACTATGGGACGTCAAGACAGGTACCTGTAAGACTATGAGTGGTCACACTAGTTATGTATCATCTGTGGCTATATCCAGTGATTAAGAGTTCATCGTATCGGGAAGTGATGATAAGACGGTGAGACTATGGGACGTCAAGACAGGTACCTGTAAGACTATGAGTGGTCACACTAGTTATGTATCATCTGTGGCTATATCCATTGATTAAGAGTTCATCGTATCGGGAAGTGATGATAAGACGGTGAGACTATGGGACGTCAAGACAGGTACCTGTAAGACCATGAGTGGTCACACTAGTTATGTATCATCTGTGGCTATATCCAGTGATTCAGAGTTCATCGTATCGGGAAGTTTTTATAATACGGTGAGACTATGGGACGTCAAGACAGGTACCTGTAAGACCATGAGTGGTCACACTAGTTATGTATCATCTGTGGCTATATCCAGTGATTCAGAGTTCATCGTATCGGGAAGTAGAGATAATACGGTGAGACTATGGGACGTCAAGACAGGTACCTGTAAGACCATGAGTGGTCACACTAGTTATGTATCATCTGTGGCTATATCCAGTGATTAAGAGTTCATCATATCGGGAAGTTATGATTAGACGGTGAGACTATGGGACGTCAAGACAGGTACCTGTAAGACCATGAGTGGTCACACTAGTCATGTATCATCTGTGGCTATATCCAGTGATTAAGAGTTCATCGTATCGGGAAGTTATGATTAGACGGTGAGACTATGGGACGTCAAGACAGGTACCTGTAAGACTATGAGTGGTCACACTAGTTATGTATCATTGTGGCTGTATCCAGTGATTCAGAGTTCATCGTATCGGGAAGTGCAGATTAGACGGTGAGACTATGGGACGTCAAGACAGGTACCTGTAAGACCATGAGTGGTAACACTAGTTATGTATCATCTGTGGTTATATCCAGTGATTCAGAGTTCATCGTATCGGGAAGTTTTTATAATACGGTGAGACTATGGGACGTCAAGACAGGTACCTGTAAGACCATGAGTGGTCACACACATTATGTATCATCTGTGGCTATATCCAGTGATTCAGAGTTCATCGTATCGGTAAGTTATGATTAGACGGTGAGACTATGGGACGTCAAGACAGGTACCTGTAAGACCATGAGTGGTCACACTAGTTATGTATCATCTGTGGCTATATCCAGTGATTCAGAGTTCATCGTATCGGGAAGTGATGATAAGACGGTGAGACTATGGGACGTCAAGACAGGTACCTGTAAGACCATGAGTGGTCACACTAGTTATGTATCATCTGTGGCTATATCCAGTGATTCAGAGTTCATCGTATCGGGAAGTGATGATTAGACGGTGAGACTATGGGACGTCAAGACAGGTACCTGTAAGACCATGAGTGGTCACACACATTATGTATATGCTGTGGCTATATCCAGTGATTCAGAGTTCATCGTATCGGGAAGTGATGATAATACGGTGAGACTATGGGACGTCAAGACAGGTACCTGTAAGACCATGAGTGGTCACACTAGTTATGTATCATCTGTGGCTATATCCAGTGATTCAGAGTTCATCGTATCGGGAAGTGATGATAAGACGGTGAGACTATGGGACGTCAAGACAGGTACCTGTAAGACCATGAGTGGTCACACTAGTTATGTATCATCTGTGGCTATATCCAGTGATTCAGAGTTCATCGTATCGGGAAGTGATGATTAGACGGTGAGACTATGGGACGTCAAGACAGGTACCTGTAAGACCATGAGTGGTCACACACATTATGTATATGCTGTGGCTATATCCAGTGATTCAGAGTTCATCGTATCGGGAAGTGATGATAATACGGTGAGACTATGGGACGTCAAGACAGGTACCTGTAAGACCATGAGTGGTCACACTAGTTATGTATCATCTGTGGCTATATCCAGTGATTCAGAGTTCATCGTATCGGTAAGTTATGATTAGACGGTGAGACTATGGGACGTCAAGACAGGTACCTGTAAGACCATGAGTGGTCACACTAGTTATGTATCATCTGTGGCTATATCCAGTGATTCAGAGTTCATCGTATCGGGAAGTGATGATAAGACGGTGAGACTATGGGACGTCAAGACAGGTACCTGTAAGACCATGAGTGGTCACACTAGTTATGTATCATCTGTGGCTATATCCAGTGATTCAGAGTTCATCGTATCGGGAAGTGATGATTAGACGGTGAGACTATGGGACGTCAAGACAGGTACCTGTAAGACCATGAGTGGTCACACTAGTTATGTATTCACTGTGGCTATATCCAGTGATTCAGAGTTCATCGTATCGGGAAGTAATGATAATACGGTGAGACTATGGGACGTCAAGACAGGTACCTGTAAGACCATGAGTGGTCACACTAGTTATGTATCATCTGTGGCTATATCCAGTGATTCAGAGTTCATCGTATCGGGAAGTGATGATAAGACGGTGAGACTATGGGACGTCAAGACAGGTACCTGTAAGACCATGAGTGGTCACACTAGTTATGTATCATCTGTGGCTATATCCAGTGATTCAGAGTTCATCGTATCGGGAAGTGATGATTAGACGGTGAGACTATGGGACGTCAAGACAGGTACCTGTAAGACCATGAGTGGTCACACACATTATGTATATGCTGTGGCTATATCCAGTGATTCAGAGTTCATCGTATCGGGAAGTGATGATAATACGGTGAGACTATGGGACGTCAAGACAGGTACCTGTAAGACCATGAGTGGTCACACTAGTTATGTATCATCTGTGGCTATATCCAGTGATTCAGAGTTCATCGTATCGGTAAGTTATGATTAGACGGTGAGACTATGGGACGTCAAGACAGGTACCTGTAAGACCATGAGTGGTCACACTAGTTATGTATCATCTGTGGCTATATCCAGTGATTCAGAGTTCATCGTATCGGGAAGTGATGATAAGACGGTGAGACTATGGGACGTCAAGACAGGTACCTGTAAGACCATGAGTGGTCACACTAGTTATGTATCATCTGTGGCTATATCCAGTGATTCAGAGTTCATCGTATCGGGAAGTTATGATTAGACGGTGAGACTATGGGACGTCAAGACAGGTACCTGTAAGACCATGAGTGGTCACACACATTATGTATCATCTGTGGCTATATCCAGTGATTCAGAGTTCATCGTATCGGGAAGTCATGATAAGACGGTGAGACTATGGGACGTCAAGACAGGTACCTGTAAGACCATGAGTGGTCACACTAGTTATGTATCATCTGTGGCTATATCCAGTGATTCAGAGTTCATCGTATCGGGAAGTGATGATAAGACGGTGAGACTATGGGACGTCAAGACAGGTACCTGTAAGACCATGAGTGGTCACACTAGTTATGTATCATCTGTGGCTATATCCAGTGATTCAGAGTTCATCGTATCGGGAAGTGATGATTAGACGGTGAGACTATGGGACGTCAAGACAGGTACCTGTAAGACCATGAGTGGTCACACTAGTTATGTATCATCTGTGGCTGTATCCAGTGATTCAGAGTTCATCGTATCGGGAAGTTTTTATAATACGGTGAGACTATGGGACGTCAAGACAGGTACCTGTAAGACCATGAGTGGTCACACTAGTCATGTATCATCTGTGGCTATATCCAGTTATTCAGAGTTCATCGTATCGGGAAGTGCAGATTATACGGTGAGACTATGGGACGTCAAGACAGGTACCTGTAAGACCATGAGTGGTCACACACATTATGTATATGCTGTGGCTATATCCAGTGATTCAGAGTTCATCGTATCGGGAAGTGATGATAATACGGTGAGACTATGGGACGTCAAGACAGGTACCTGTAAGACCATGAGTGGTCACACTAGTTATGTATCATCTGTGGCTATATCCAGTGATTCAGAGTTCATCGTATCGGTAAGTTATGATTAGACGGTGAGACTATGGGACGTCAAGACAGGTACCTGTAAGACCATGAGTGGTCACACTAGTTATGTATCATCTGTGGCTATATCCAGTGATTCAGAGTTCATCGTATCGGGAAGTGATGATTAGACGGTGAGACTATGGGACGTCAAGACAGGTACCTGTAAGACCATGAGTGGTCACACTAGTTATGTATCATCTGTGGCTATATCCAGTGATTCAGAGTTCATCGTATCGGGAAGTTATGATAAGACGGTGAGACTATGGGACGTCAAGACAGGTACCTGTAAGACCATGAGTGGTCACACAGATTCTGTATTATCTGTGGTTATATCCAGTGATTAAGAGTTCATCGTATCGGGAAGTGCAGATTATACGGTGAGACTATGGGACGTCAAGACAGGTACCTGTAAGACCATGAGTGGTCACACTAGTCATGTATCATCTGTGGCTATATCCAGTGATTCAGAGTTCATCGTATCGGTAAGTTATGATTAGACGGTGAGACTATGGGACGTCAAGACAGGTACCTGTAAGACCATGAGTGGTCACACTAGTTATGTATCATCTGTGGCTATATCCAGTTATTCAGAGTTCATCGTATCGGGAAGTGCAGATTATACGGTGAGACTATGGGACGTCAAGACAGGTACCTGTAAGACCATGAGTGGTCACACTAGTCATGTATCATCTGTGGCTATATCCAGTGATTAAGAGTTCATCGTATCGGGAAGTTATGATTAGACGGTGAGACTATGGGACGTCAAGACAGGTACCTGTAAGACCATGAGTGGTCACACTAGTCATGTATCATCTGTGGCTATATCCAGTGATTAAGAGTTCATCGTATCGGGAAGTTATGATAAGACGGTGAGACTATGGGACGTCAAGACAGGTACCTGTAAGACCATGAGTGGTCACACAGATTATGTATATGCTGTGGTTATATCCAGTGATTCAGAGTTCATCGTATCGGGAAGTAGAGATAATACAGTGAGACTATGGGACGTCAAGACAGGTACCTGTAAGACCATGAGTGGTCACACTAGTTATGTATCATCTGTGGCTATATCCAGTGATTAAGAGTTCATCGTATCGGGAAGTGATGATAAGACGGTGAGACTATGGGACGTCAAGACAGGTACCTGTAAGACCATGAGTGGTCACACTAGTTATGTATCATCTGTGGCTATATCCAGTGATTAAGAGTTCATCGTATCGGGAAGTAATGATAATACGGTGAGACTATGGGACGTCAAGACAGGTACCTGTAAGACCATGAGTGGTCACACACATTATGTATCATCTGTGGCTATATCCAGTGATTCAGAGTTCATCGTATCGGGAAGTGATGATAATACGGTGAGACTATGGGACGTCAAGACAGGTACCTGTAAGACCATGAGTGGTCACACTAGTTATGTATTCACTGTGGCTATATCCAGTGATTCAGAGTTCATCGTATCGGGAAGTCATGATAAGACGGTGAGACTATGGGACGTCAAGACAGGTACCTGTAAGACCATGAGTGGTCACACACATTATGTATATGCTGTGGTTATATCCAGTGATTCAGAGTTCATCGTATCGGGAAGTTTTTATAATACGGTGAGACTATGGGACGTCAAGACAGGTACCTGTAAGACCATGAGTGGTCACACTAGTTATGTATCATCTGTGGCTATATCCAGTGATTAAGAGTTCATCGTATCGGGAAGTCATGATAAGACGGTGAGACTATGGGACGTCAAGACAGGTACCTGTAAGACCATGAGTGGTCACACTAGTTATGTATATGCTGTGGCTATATCCAGTGATTCAGAGTTCATCGTATCGGGAAGTTTTTATAATACGGTGAGACTATGGGACGTCAAGACAGGTACCTGTAAGACTATGAGTGGTCACACTAGTTATGTATCATCTGTGGCTGTATCCAGTGATTCAGAGTTCATCGTATCGGGAAGTGCAGATTAGACGGTGAGACTATGGGACGTCAAGACAGGTACCTGTAAGACCATGAGTGGTCACACTAGTTATGTATCATCTGTGGCTATATTCAGTGATTCAGAGTTCATCGTATCGGGAAGTAATGATAATACGGTGAGACTATGGGACGTCAAGACAGGTACCTGTAAGACCATGAGTGGTCACACACATTATGTATCATTTGTGGCTATATCCAGTGATTCAGAGTTCATCGTATCGGGAAGTGATGATAATACGGTGAGACTATGGGACGTCAAGACAGGTACCTGTAAGACCATGAGTGGTCACACACATTATGTATCATCTGTGGCTATATCCAGTGATTCAGAGTTCATCGTATCGGGAAGTCATGATAAGACGGTGAGACTATGGGACGTCAAGACAGGTACCTGTAAGACCATGAGTGGTCACACACATTATGTATATGCTGTGGTTATATCCAGTGATTCAGAGTTCATCGTATCGGGAAGTTTTTATAATACGGTGAGACTATGGGACGTCAAGACAGGTACCTGTAAGACCATGAGTGGTCACACTAGTTATGTATCATCTGTGGCTATATCCAGTGATTAAGAGTTCATCGTATCGGGAAGTCATGATAAGACGGTGAGACTATGGGACGTCAAGACAGGTACCTGTAAGACCATGAGTGGTCACACTAGTTATGTATATGCTGTGGCTATATCCAGTGATTCAGAGTTCATCGTATCGGGAAGTTTTTATAATACGGTGAGACTATGGGACGTCAAGACAGGTACCTGTAAGACTATGAGTGGTCACACTAGTTATGTATCATCTGTGGCTGTATCCAGTGATTCAGAGTTCATCGTATCGGGAAGTGCAGATTAGACGGTGAGACTATGGGACGTCAAGACAGGTACCTGTAAGACCATGAGTGGTCACACTAGTTATGTATCATCTGTGGCTATATTCAGTGATTCAGAGTTCATCGTATCGGGAAGTAATGATAATACGGTGAGACTATGGGACGTCAAGACAGGTACCTGTAAGACCATGAGTGGTCACACACATTATGTATCATTTGTGGCTATATCCAGTGATTCAGAGTTCATCGTATCGGGAAGTGATGATAATACGGTGAGACTATGGGACGTCAAGACAGGTACCTGTAAGACCATGAGTGGTCACACACATTATGTATCATCTGTGGCTATATCCAGTGATTCAGAGTTCATCGTATCGGGAAGTGATGATAATACGGTGAGACTATGGGACGTCAAGACAGGTACCTGTAAGACCATGAGTGGTCACACACATTATGTATCATCTGTGGCTATATCCAGTGATTCAGAGTTCATCGTATCGGTAAGTTATGATTAGACGGTGAGACTATGGGACGTCAAGACAGGTACCTGTAAGACCATGAGTGGTCACACTAGTTATGTATCATCTGTGGCTATATCCAGTTATTCAGAGTTCATCGTATCGGGAAGTGCAGATTATACGGTGAGACTATGGGACGTCAAGACAGGTACCTGTAAGACCATGAGTGGTCACACACATTATGTATATGCTGTGGCTATATCCATTAATTCAGAGTTCATCGTATCGGGAAGTGATGATAATACGGTGAGACTATGGGACGTCAAGGCAGGTACCTGTAAGACCATGAGTGGTCACACTAGTTATGTATCATCTGTGGCTATATCCAGTGATTCAGAGTTCATCGCATCGGGAAGTTATGATAAGACGGTGAGACTATGGGACGTCAAGACAGGTACCTGTAAGACCATGAGTGGTCACACTAGTTATGTATCATCTGTGGCTATATCCAGTGATTCAGAGTTCATCGTATCGGGAAGTTATGATTAGACGGTGAGACTATGGGACGTCAAGACAGGTACCTGTAAGACCATGAGTGGTCACACTAGTCATGTATCATCTGTGGCTATATCCAGTGATTAAGAGTTCATCGTATCGGGAAGTTATGATTAGACGGTGAGACTATGGGACGTCAAGACAGGTACCTGTAAGACCATGAGTGGTCACACAGATTCTGTATTATCTGTGGTTATATCCAGTGATTCAGAGTTCATCGTATCGGGAAGTGATGATAAAACGGTGAGACTATGGGACGTCAAGACAGGTACCTGTAAGACCATGAGTGGTCACACTAGTTATGTATCATCTGTGGCTATATCCAGTGATTCAGAGTTCATCGTATCGGGAAGTAATGATAATACGGTGAGACTATGGGACGTCAAGACAGGTACCTGTAAGACCATGAGTGGTCACACACATTATGTATATGCTGTGGCTGTATCCAGTGATTCAGAGTTCATCGTATCGGGAAGTTATGATTAGACGGTGAGACTATGGGACGTCAAGACAGGTACCTGTAAGACCATGAGTGGTCACACAGATTCTGTATTATCTGTGGTTATATCCAGTGATTCAGAGTTCATCGTATCGGGAAGTGATGATAAAACGGTGAGACTATGGGACGTCAAGACAGGTACCTGTAAGACCATGAGTGGTCACACTAGTTATGTATCATCTGTGGCTATATCCAGTGATTCAGAGTTCATCGTATCGGGAAGTAATGATAATACGGTGAGACTATGGGACGTCAAGACAGGTACCTGTAAGACCATGAGTGGTCACACACATTATGTATATGCTGTGGTTATATCCAGTGATTCAGAGTTCATCGTATCGGGAAGTGCAGATTAGACGGTGAGACTATGGGACGTCAAGACAGGTACCTGTAAGACTATGAGTGGTCACACTAGTTATGTATGATCTGTGGCTATATCCAGTGATTCAGAGTTCATCGCATCGGGAAGTTATGATAAGACGGTGAGACTATGGGACGTCAAGACAGGTACCTGTAAGACCATGAGTGGTCACACTAGTTATGTATCATCTGTGGCTATATCCAGTGATTCAGAGTTCATCGTATCGGGAAGTTATGATTAGACGGTGAGACTATGGGACGTCAAGACAGGTACCTGTAAGACCATGAGTGGTCACACTAGTTATGTATCATCTGTGGCTATATCAAGTGATTGAGAGTTCATCGTATCGGGAAGTTATGATTAGACGGTGAGACTATGGGACGTCAAGACAGGTACCTGTAAGACCATGAGTGGTCACACTAGTCATGTATCATCTGTGGCTATATCCAGTGATTAAGAGTTCATCGTATCGGGAAGTTATGATAAGACGG
Source organism: Loxodes magnus (assembly GCA_946699065.1). Lineage (NCBI taxonomy): Eukaryota > Ciliophora > Karyorelictea > Loxodida > Loxodidae > Loxodes > Loxodes magnus. Next base: position 103,344 of record CAMPDV010001227.1, read on the forward strand.
TGAGACTATGGGACGTCAAGACAGGTACCTGTAAGACCATGAGTGGTCACACTAGTTATGTATCATCTGTGGCTATATCCAGTGATTCAGAGTTCATCGTATCGGGAAGTTATGATTAGACGGTGAGACTATGGGACGTCAAGACAGGTACCTGTAAGACCATGAGTGGTCACACTAGTCATGTATCATCTGTGGCTATATCCAGTGATTAAGAGTTCATCGTATCGGGAAGTTATGATAAGACGGTGAGACTATGGGACGTCAAGACAGGTACCTGTAAGACCATGAGTGGTCACACTAGTTATGTATCATCTGTGGCTATATCCAGTGATTCAGAGTTCATCGTATCGGGAAGTTATGATTAGACGGTGAGACTATGGGACGTCAAGACAGGTACCTGTAAGACCATGAGTGGTCACACTAGTTATGTATCATCTGTGGCTATATCCAGTGATTCAGAGTTCATCGTATCGGGAAGTTTTTATAATACGGTGAGACTATGGGACGTCAAGACAGGTACCTGTAAGACTATGAGTGGTCACACACATTATGTATCATCTGTGGCTGTATCCAGTGATTCAGAGTTCATCGTATCGGGAAGTTTTTATAATACGGTGAGACTATGGGACGTCAAGACAGGTACCTGTAAGACCATGAGTGGTCACACACATTATGTATCATCTGTGGCTATATCCAGTGATTCAGAGTTCATCGTATCGGGAAGTGATGATAATACGGTGAGACTATGGGACGTCAAGACAGGTACCTGTAAGACCATGAGTGGTCACACAGATTATGTATATGCTGTGGTTATATCCAGTGATTCAGAGTTCATCGTATCGGGAAGTAGAGATAATACGGTGAGACTATGGGACGTCAAGACAGGTACCTGTAAGACCATGAGTGGTCACACTAGTTATGTATCATCTGTGGCTATATCCAGTGATTAAGAGTTCATCGTATCGGGAAGTGATGATAAGACGGTGAGACTATGGGACGTCAAGACAGGTACCTGTAAGACCATGAGTGGTCACACTAGTTATGTATGATCTGTGTCCATATCAAGTGATTGAGAGTTCATCGTAGTGGGAAGTTATGATAAGACGGTGAGACTATGGGACGTCAAGACAGGTACCTGTAAGACCATGAGTGGTCACACTAGTTATGTATCATCTGTGGCTATATCCAGTGATTCAGAGTTCATCGTATCGGGAAGTTATGATAAGACGGTGAGACTATGGGACGTCAAGACAGGTACCTGTAAGACCATGAGTGGTCACACTAGTTATGTATCATCTGTGGCTATATCCAGTTATTCAGAGTTCATCGTATCGGGAAGTCATGATAAGACGGTGAGACTATGGGACGTCAAGACAGGTACCTGTAAGACCATGAGTGGTCACACACATTATGTATATGCTGTGGTTATATCCAGTGATTCAGAGTTCATCGTATCGGGAAGTTTTTATAATACGGTGAGACTATGGGACGTCAAGACAGGTACCTGTAAGACCATGAGTGGTCACACACATTATGTATCATCTGTGGCTATATCCAGTGATTCAGAGTTCATCGTATCGGGAAGTCATGATAAGACGGTGAGACTATGGGACGTCAAGACAGGTACCTGTAAGACCATGAGTGGTCACACTAGTTATGTATCATCTGTGGCTATATCCAGTGATTCAGAGTTCATCGTATCGGGAAGTCATGATAAGACGGTGAGACTATGGGACGTCAAGACAGGTACCTGTAAGACCATGAGTGGTCACACAGATTATGTATATGCTGTGGCTGTATCCAGTGATTCAGAGTTCATCGTATCGGGAAGTTATGATAAGACGGTGAGACTATGGGACGTCAAGACAGGTGCCTGTAAGACCATGAGTGGTCACACACATTATGTATATGCTGTGGCTGTATCCAGTGATTCAGAGTTCATCGTATCGGGAAGTAGAGATAATACGGTGAGACTATGGGACGTCAAGACAGGTACCTGTAAGACCATGAGTGGTCACACAGATTCTGTATCATCTGTGGCTATATCCAGTGATTCAGAGTTCATCGTATCGGGAAGTGATGATAAGACGGTGAGACTATGGGACGTCAAGACAGGTGCCTGTAAGACCATGAGTGGTCACACAGATTATGTATTATCTGTGGCTGTATCCAGTGATTCAGAGTTCATCGTATCGGGAAGTAGAAATAATACGGTGAGACTATGGGACGTCAAGACAGGTACCTGTAAGACCATGAGTGGTCACACACATTATGTATATGCTGTGGCTATATCCAGTGATTCAGAGTTCATCGTATCGGGAAGTTATGATTAGACGGTGAGACTATGGGACGTCAAGACAGGTACCTGTAAGACCATGAGTGGTCACACTAGTTATGTATCATCTGTGGCTATATCCAGTGATTCAGAGTTCATCGTATCGGGAAGTTTTTATAATACGGTGAGACTATGGGACGTCAAGACAGGTACCTGTAAGACTATGAGTGGTCACACTAGTTATGTATCATCTGTGGCTGTATCCAGTGATTCAGAGTTCATCGTATCGGGAAGTGCAGATTAGACGGTGAGACTATGGGACGTCAAGACAGGTACCTGTAAGACCATGAGTGGTCACACTAGTTATGTATCATCTGTGGCTATATTCAGTGATTCAGAGTTCATCGTATCGGGAAGTTATGATTAGACGGTGAGACTATGGGACGTCAAGACAGGTACCTGTAAGACCATGAGTGGTCACACTAGTTATGTATCATCTGTGGCTATATCCAGTGATTCAGAGTTCATCGTATCGGGAAGTTATGATTAGACGGTGAGACTATGGGACGTCAAGACAGGTACCTGTAAGACCATGAGTGGTCACACTAGTTATGTATCATCTGTGGCTATATCCAGTGATTCAGAGTTCATCGTATCGGGAAGTTATGATTAGACGGTGAGACTATGGGACGTCAAGACAGGTACCTGTAAGACCATGAGTGGTCACACTAGTTATGTATCATCTGTGGCTATATCCAGTGATTCAGAGTTCATCGTATCGGGAAGTGATGATTACACGGTGAGACTATGGGACGTCAAGACAGGTACCTGTAAGACCATGAGTGGTCACACTAGTTATGTATCATCTGTGGCTATATCCAGTGATTCAGAGTTCATCGTATCGGGAAGTCATGATAAGACGGTGAGACTATGGGACGTCAAGACAGGTACCTGTAAGACCATGAGTGGTCACACTAGTTATGTATCATCTGTGGCTATATCCAGTGATTCAGAGTTCATCGTATCGGGAAGTTATGATTAGACGGTGAGACTATGGGACGTCAAGACAGGTACCTGTAAGACCATGAGTGGTCACACTAGTTATGTATCATCTGTGGCTATATCCAGTGATTCAGAGTTCATCGTATCGGGAAGTCATGATAAGACGGTGAGACTATGGGACGTCAAGACAGGTACCTGTAAGACCATGAGTGGTCACACTAGTTATGTATATGCTGTGGCTATATCCAGTGATTCAGAGTTCATCGTATCGGGAAGTTATGATAATACGGTGAGACTATGGGACGTCAAGACAGGTACCTGTAAGACCATGAGTGGTCACACACATTATGTATATGCTGTGGCTATATCCAGTGATTAAGAGTTCATCGTATCGGGAAGTTTTTATAATACGGTGAGACTATGGGACGTCAAGACAGGTACCTGTAAGACCATGAGTGGTCACACTAGTTATGTATCATCTGTGGCTATATCCAGTGATTCAGAGTTCATCGTATCGGGAAGTCATGATAAGACGGTGAGACTATGGGACGTCAAGACAGGTACCTGTAAGACCATGAGTGGTCACACTAGTTATGTATCATCTGTGGCTATATCCAGTAATTCAGAGTTCATCGTATCGGGAAGTAGAGATAATACGGCGAGACTATGGGACGTCGAGACAGGTACCTGTAAGACCATGAGTGGTCACACTAGTTATGTATCATCTGTGGCTATATCCAGTGATTAAGAGTTCATCGTATCGGGAAGTCATGATAAGACGGTGAGACTATGGGACGTCAAGACAGGTACCTGTAAGACCATGAGTGGTCACACTAGTTATGTATCATCTGTGGCTATATCCAGTGATTCAGAGTTCATCGTATCGGGAAGTCATGATAAGACGGTGAGACTATGGGACGTCAAGACAGGTACCTGTAAGACCATGAGTGGTCACACTAGTTATGTATCATCTGTGGCTATATCCAGTGATTCAGAGTTCATCGTATCGGGAAGTGATGATAAGACGGTGAGACTATGGGACGTCAAGACAGGTACCTGTAAGACCATGAGTGGTCACACTAGTTATGTATCATCTGTGGCTATATCCAGTGATTAAGAGTTCATCGTATCGGGAAGTGATGATTACACGGTGAGACTATGGGACGTCAAGACAGGTACCTGTAAGACCATGAGTGGTCACACTAGTTATGTATCATCTGTGGCTATATCCAGTGATTCAGAGTTCATCGTATCGGGAAGTCATGATAAGACGGTGAGACTATGGGACGTCAAGACAGGTACCTGTAAGACCATGAGTGGTCACACAGATTATGTATATGCTGTGGCTGTATCCAGTGATTCAGAGTTCATCGTATCGGGAAGTTATGATAAGACGGTGAGACTATGGGACGTCAAGACAGGTGCCTGTAAGACCATGAGTGGTCACACACATTATGTATATGCTGTGGCTGTATCCAGTGATTCAGAGTTCATCGTATCGGGAAGTAGAGATAATACGGTGAGACTATGGGACGTCAAGACAGGTACCTGTAAGACCATGAGTGGTCACACAGATTCTGTATCATCTGTGGCTATATCCAGTGATTCAGAGTTCATCGTATCGGGAAGTGATGATAAGACGGTGAGACTATGGGACGTCAAGACAGGTGCCTGTAAGACCATGAGTGGTCACACAGATTATGTATTATCTGTGGCTGTATCCAGTGATTCAGAGTTCATCGTATCGGGAAGTAGAAATAATACGGTGAGACTATGGGACGTCAAGACAGGTACCTGTAAGACCATGAGTGGTCACACACATTATGTATATGCTGTGGCTATATCCAGTGATTCAGAGTTCATCGTATCGGGAAGTTATGATTAGACGGTGAGACTATGGGACGTCAAGACAGGTACCTGTAAGACCATGAGTGGTCACACTAGTTATGTATCATCTGTGGCTATATCCAGTGATTCAGAGTTCATCGTATCGGGAAGTTTTTATAATACGGTGAGACTATGGGACGTCAAGACAGGTACCTGTAAGACTATGAGTGGTCACACTAGTTATGTATCATCTGTGGCTGTATCCAGTGATTCAGAGTTCATCGTATCGGGAAGTGCAGATTAGACGGTGAGACTATGGGACGTCAAGACAGGTACCTGTAAGACCATGAGTGGTCACACTAGTTATGTATCATCTGTGGCTATATTCAGTGATTCAGAGTTCATCGTATCGGGAAGTTATGATTAGACGGTGAGACTATGGGACGTCAAGACAGGTACCTGTAAGACCATGAGTGGTCACACTAGTTATGTATCATCTGTGGCTATATCCAGTGATTCAGAGTTCATCGTATCGGGAAGTTATGATTAGACGGTGAGACTATGGGACGTCAAGACAGGTACCTGTAAGACCATGAGTGGTCACACTAGTTATGTATCATCTGTGGCTATATCCAGTGATTCAGAGTTCATCGTATCGGGAAGTTATGATTAGACGGTGAGACTATGGGACGTCAAGACAGGTACCTGTAAGACCATGAGTGGTCACACTAGTTATGTATCATCTGTGGCTATATCCAGTGATTCAGAGTTCATCGTATCGGGAAGTCATGATAAGACGGTGAGACTATGGGACGTCAAGACAGGTACCTGTAAGACCATGAGTGGTCACACTAGTTATGTATCATCTGTGGCTATATCCAGTGATTCAGAGTTCATCGTATCGGGAAGTTATGATTAGACGGTGAGACTATGGGACGTCAAGACAGGTACCTGTAAGACCATGAGTGGTCACACTAGTTATGTATCATCTGTGGCTATATCCAGTGATTCAGAGTTCATCGTATCGGGAAGTCATGATAAGACGGTGAGACTATGGGACGTCAAGACAGGTACCTGTAAGACCATGAGTGGTCACACTAGTTATGTATATGCTGTGGCTATATCCAGTGATTCAGAGTTCATCGTATCGGGAAGTTATGATAATACGGTGAGACTATGGGACGTCAAGACAGGTACCTGTAAGACCATGAGTGGTCACACACATTATGTATATGCTGTGGCTATATCCAGTGATTAAGAGTTCATCGTATCGGGAAGTTTTTATAATACGGTGAGACTATGGGACGTCAAGACAGGTACCTGTAAGACCATGAGTGGTCACACTAGTTATGTATCATCTGTGGCTATATCCAGTGATTCAGAGTTCATCGTATCGGGAAGTCATGATAAGACGGTGAGACTATGGGACGTCAAGACAGGTACCTGTAAGACCATGAGTGGTCACACTAGTTATGTATCATCTGTGGCTATATCCAGTAATTCAGAGTTCATCGTATCGGGAAGTAGAGATAATACGGCGAGACTATGGGACGTCGAGACAGGTACCTGTAAGACCATGAGTGGTCACACTAGTTATGTATCATCTGTGGCTATATCCAGTGATTAAGAGTTCATCGTATCGGGAAGTCATGATAAGACGGTGAGACTATGGGACGTCAAGACAGGTACCTGTAAGACCATGAGTGGTCACACTAGTTATGTATCATCTGTGGCTATATCCAGTGATTCAGAGTTCATCGTATCGGGAAGTCATGATAAGACGGTGAGACTATGGGACGTCAAGACAGGTACCTGTAAGACCATGAGTGGTCACACTAGTTATGTATCATCTGTGGCTATATCCAGTGATTCAGAGTTCATCGTATCGGGAAGTGATGATAAGACGGTGAGACTATGGGACGTCAAGACAGGTACCTGTAAGACCATGAGTGGTCACACTAGTTATGTATCATCTGTGGCTATATCCAGTGATTAAGAGTTCATCGTATCGGGAAGTGATGATTACACGGTGAGACTATGGGACGTCAAGACAGGTACCTGTAAGACCATGAGTGGTCACACTAGTTATGTATCATCTGTGGCTATATCCAGTGATTCAGAGTTCATCGTATCGGGAAGTCATGATAAGACGGTGAGACTATGGGACGTCAAGACAGGTACCTGTAAGACCATGAGTGGTCACACTAGTTATGTATCATCTGTGGCTATATCCAGTGATTCAGAGTTCATCGTATCGGGAAGTTATGATTAGACGGTGAGACTATGGGACGTCAAGACAGGTACCTGTAAGACCATGAGTGGTCACACTAGTTATGTATCATCTGTGGCTATATCCAGTGATTCAGAGTTCATCGTATCGGGAAGTTATGATAAGACGGTGAGACTATGGGACGTCAAGACAGGTACCTGTAAGACCATGAGTGGTCACACTAGTTATGTATCATCTGTGGCTATATCCAGTGATTCAGAGTTCATCGTATCGGGAAGTCATGATAAGACGGTGAGACTATGGGACGTCAAGACAGGTACCTGTAAGACCATGAGTGGTCACACTAGTTATGTATCATCTGTGGCTATATCCAGTGATTCAGAGTTCATCGTATCGGGAAGTTATGATTAGACGGTGAGACTATGGGACGTCAAGACAGGTACCTGTAAGACCATGAGTGGTCACACTAGTTATGTATCATCTGTGGCTATATCCAGTGATTCAGAGTTCATCGTATCGGGAAGTCATGATAAGACGGTGAGACTATGGGACGTCAAGACAGGTACCTGTAAGACCATGAGTGGTCACACTAGTTATGTATATGCTGTGGCTATATCCAGTGATTCAGAGTTCATCGTATCGGGAAGTTTTTATAATACGGTGAGACTATGGGACGTCAAGACAGGTACCTGTAAGACTATGAGTGGTCACACTAGTTATGTATCATCTGTGGCTGTATCCAGTGATTCAGAGTTCATCGTATCGGGAAGTGCAGATTAGACGGTGAGACTATGGGACGTCAAGACAGGTACCTGTAAGACCATGAGTGGTCACACTAGTTATGTATCATCTGTGGCTATATTCAGTGATTCAGAGTTCATCGTATCGGGAAGTTATGATTAGACGGTGAGACTATGGGACGTCAAGACAGGTACCTGTAAGACCATGAGTGGTCACACTAGTTATGTATATGCTGTGGCTATATCCAGTTATTCAGAGTTCATCGTATCGGGAAGTGCAGATTATACGGTGAGACTATGGGACGTCAAGACAGGTACCTGTAAGACCATGAGTGGTCACACTAGTTATGTATCATCTGTGGCTATATCCAGTGATTCAGAGTTCATCGTATCGGGAAGTTATGATTAGACGGTGAGACTATGGGACGTCAAGACAGGTACCTGTAAGACCATGAGTGGTAACACTAGTTATGTATCATCTGTGGCTATATCCAGTGATTAAGAGTTCATCGTATCGGGAAGTTATGATAAGACGGTGAGACTATGGGACGTCAAGACAGGTACCTGTAAGACCATGAGTGGTCACACACATTATGTATATGCTGTGGCTGTATCCAGTGATTCAGAGTTCATCGTATCGGGAAGTTATGATTAGACGGTGAGACTATGGGACGTCAAGACAGGTACCTGTAAGACCATGAGTGGTCACACAGATTCTGTATTATCTGTGGTTATATCCAGTGATTCAGAGTTCATCGTATCGGGAAGTGATGATAAAACGGTGAGACTATGGGACGTCAAGACAGGTACCTGTAAGACCATGAGTGGTCACACTAGTTATGTATCATCTGTGGCTATATCCAGTGATTCAGAGTTCATCGTATCGGGAAGTTATGATAATACGGTGAGACTATGGGACGTCAAGACAGGTACCTGTAAGACCATGAGTTGTCACACACATTATGTATATGCTGTGGCTATATCCAGTGATTCAGAGTTCATCGTATCGGGAAGTTTTTATAATACGGTGAGACTATGGGACGTCAAGACAGGTACCTGTAAGACCATGAGTGGTCACACTAGTTATGTATCATCTGTGGCTATATCCAGTGATTCAGAGTTCATCGTATCGGGAAGTCATGATAAGACGGTGAGACTATGGGACGTCAAGACAGGTACCTGTAAGACCATGAGTGGTCACACTAGTTATGTATCATCTGTGGCTATATCCAGTAATTCAGAGTTCATCGTATCGGGAAGTAGAGATAATACGGCGAGACTATGGGACGTCGAGACAGGTACCTGTAAGACCATGAGTGGTCACACTAGTTATGTATCATCTGTGGCTATATCCAGTGATTAAGAGTTCATCGTATCGGGAAGTCATGATAAGACGGTGAGACTATGGGACGTCAAGACAGGTACCTGTAAGACCATGAGTGGTCACACTAGTTATGTATCATCTGTGGCTATATCCAGTGATTCAGAGTTCATCGTATCGGGAAGTCATGATAAGACGGTGAGACTATGGGACGTCAAGACAGGTACCTGTAAGACCATGAGTGGTCACACTAGTTATGTATCATCTGTGGCTATATCCAGTGATTCAGAGTTCATCGTATCGGGAAGTCATGATAAGACGGTGAGACTATGGGACGTCAAGACAGGTACCTGTAAGACCATGAGTGGTCACACTAGTCATTTATCATCTGTGGCTATATCCAGTGATTCAGAGTTCATCGTATCGGGAAGTTATGATTAGACGGTGAGACTATGGGACGTCAAGACAGGTACCTGTAAGACCATGAGTGGTCACACTAGTTATGTATCATCTGTGGCTATATCCAGTGATTCAGAGTTCATCGTATCGGGAAGTCATGATAAGACGGTGAGACTATGGGACGTCAAGACAGGTACCTGTAAGACCATGAGTGGTCACACTAGTTATGTATCATCTGTGGCTATATCCAGTGATTCAGAGTTCATCGTATCGGGAAGTTATGATTAGACGGTGAGACTATGGGACGTCAAGACAGGTACCTGTAAGACCATGAGTGGTCACACTAGTTATGTATCATCTGTGGCTATATCCAGTGATTCAGAGTTCATCGTATCGGGAAGTTATGATTAGACGGTGAGACTATGGGACGTCAAGACAGGTACCTGTAAGACCATGAGTGGTCACACTAGTCATGTATTCACTGTGGCTATATCCAGTGATTCAGAGTTCATCGTATCGGGAAGTCATGATAAGACGGTGAGACTATGGGACGTCAAGACAGGTACCTGTAAGACCATGAGTGGTCACACTAGTTATGTATCATCTGTGGCTATATCCAGTGATTCAGAGTTCATCGTATCGGGAAGTTATGATTATACGGTGAGACTATGGGACGTCAAGACAGGTACCTGTAAGACCATGAGTGGTCACACTAGTTATGTATCATCTGTGGCTATATCCAGTGATTAAGAGTTCATCGTATCGGGAAGTAATGATAAGACGGTGAGACTATGGGACGTCAAGACAGGTACCTGTAAGACCATGAGTGGTCACACTAGTTATGTATCATCTGTGGCTATATCCAGTGATTCAGAGTTCATCGTATCGGGAAGTCATGATAATACGGTGAGACTATGGGACGTCAAGACAGGTACCTGTAAGACCATGAGTGGTCACACTAGTTATGTATCATCTGTGGCTATATCCAGTGATTAAGAGTTCATCGTATCGGGAAGTGATGATAAGACGGTGAGACTATGGGACGTCAAGACAGGTACCTGTAAGACCATGAGTGGTCACACTAGTTATGTATATGCTGTGGCTATATCCAGTGATTCAGAGTTCATCGTATCGGGAAGTTATGATTAGACGGTGAGACTATGGGACGTCAAGACAGGTACCTGTAAGACCATGAGTGGTCACACTAGTTATGTATCATCTGTGGCTATATCCAGTGATTCAGAGTTCATCGTATCGGGAAGTCATGATAAGACGGTGAGACTATGGGACGTCAAGACAGGTACCTGTAAGACCATGAGTGGTCACACTAGTCATGTATCATCTGTGGCTATATCCAGTGATTCAGAGTTCATCGTATCGGTAAGTTATGATTAGACGGTGAGACTATGGGACGTCAAGACAGGTACCTGTAAGACCATGAGTGGTCACACTAGTTATGTATCATCTGTGGCTATATCCAGTGATTCAGAGTTCATCGTATCGGGAAGTGCAGATTAGACGGTGAGACTATGGGACGTCAAGACAGGTACCTGTAAGACCATGAGTGGTCACACTAGTTATGTATATGCTGTGGCTATATCCAGTGATTCAGAGTTCATCGTATCGGGAAGTGATGATAATACGGTGAGACTATGGGACGTCAAGACAGGTACCTGTAAGACCATGAGTGGTCACACTAGTTATGTATATGCTGTGGCTATATCCAGTGATTAAGAGTTCATCGTATCGGGAAGTAGAGATAATACGGTGAGACTATGGGACGTCAAGACAGGTACCTGTAAGACCATGAGTGGTCACACTAGTTATGTATTCACTGTGGCTATATCCAGTGATTCAGAGTTCATCGTATCGGGAAGTTATGATTAGACGGTGAGACTATGGGACGTCAAGACAGGTACCTGTAAGACCATGAGTGGTCACACTAGTTATGTATCATCTGTGGCTATATCCAGTGATTCAGAGTTCATCGTATCGGTAAGTTATGATTAGACGGTGAGACTATGGGACGTCAAGACAGGTACCTGTAAGACCATGAGTGGTCACACTAGTTATGTATGATCTGTGGCTATATTCAGTGATTCAGAGTTCATCGTATCGGGAAGTTATGATAAGACGGTGAGACTATGGGACGTCAAGACAGGTACCTGTAAGACCATGAGTGGTCACACTAGTCATGTATGATCTGTGGCTATATCCAGTGATTCAGAGTTCATCGTATCGGGAAGTTATGATTACACGGTGAGACTATGGGACGTCAAGACAGGTACCTGTAAGACCATGAGTGGTCACACTAGTTATGTATCATCTGTGGCTATATCCAGTGATTCAGAGTTCATCGTATCGGGAAGTCATGATAATACGGTGAGACTATGGGACGTCAAGACAGGTACCTGTAAGACCATGAGTGGTCACACTAGTTATGTATCATCTGTGGCTATATCCAGTGATTCAGAGTTCATCGTATCGGTAAGTTATGATTATACGGTGAGACTATGGGACGTCAAGACAGGTACCTGTAAGACCATGAGTGGTCACACTAGTTATGTATTCACTGTGGCTATATCCAGTGATTCAGAGTTCATCGTATCGGGAAGTTATGATTAGACGGTGAGACTATGGGACGTCAAGACAGGTACCTGTAAGACCATGAGTGGTCACACTAGTCATGTATCATCTGTGGCTATATCCAGTGATTCAGAGTTCATCGTATCGGGAAGTGCAGATTAGACGGTGAGACTATGGGACGTCAAGACAGGTACCTGTAAGACCATGAGTGGTCACACTAGTTATGTATCATCTGTGGCTATATCCAGTGATTCAGAGTTCATCGTATCGGGAAGTGATGATAAGACGGTGAGACTATGGGACGTCAAGACAGGTACCTGTAAGACCATGAGTGGTCACACACATTATGTATATGCTGTGGCTGTATCCAGTGATTCAGAGTTCATCGTATCGGGAAGTTATGATTAGACGATGAGACTATGGGACGTCAAGACAGGTACCTGTAAGACCATGAGTGGTCACACTAGTCATTTATCATCTGTGGCTATATCCAGTGATTCAGAGTTCATCGTATCGGGAAGTGATGATAAGACGGTGAGACTATGGGACGTCAAGACAGGTACCTGTAAGACCATGAGTGGTCACACTAGTTATGTATATGCTGTGGCTGTATCCAGTGATTCAGAGTTCATCGTATCGGGAAGTTATGATTAGACGGTGAGACTATGGGACGTCAAGACAGGTACCTGTAAGACCATGAGTGGTCACACTAGTTATGTATCATCTGTGGCTATATCCAGTGATTAAGAGTTCATCGTATCGGGAAGTAATGATAAGACGGTGAGACTATGGGACGTCAAGACAGGTACCTGTAAGACCATGAGTGGTCACACTAGTTATGTATCATCTGTGGCTATATCCAGTGATTAAGAGTTCATCGTATCGGGAAGTTATGATTAGACGGTGAGACTATGGGACGTCAAGACAGGTACCTGTAAGACTATGAGTGGTCACACTAGTTATGTATCATCTGTGGCTATATCCAGTGATTCAGAGTTCATCGTATCGGTAAGTTATGATTAGACGGTGAGACTATGGGACGTCAAGACAGGTACCTGTAAGACCATGAGTGGTCACACTAGTTATGTATCATCTGTGGCTATATCCAGTGATTAAGAGTTCATCGTATCGGGAAGTAGAGATAATACGGTGAGACTATGGGACGTCAAGACAGGTACCTGTAAGACCATGAGTGGTCACACTAGTTATGTATTCACTGTGGCTATATCCAGTGATTCAGAGTTCATCGTATCGTGAAGTTATGATTAGACGGTGAGACTATGGGACGTCAAGACAGGTACCTGTAAGACCATGAGTGGTCACACTAGTCATGTATCATCTGTGGCTATATCCAGTGATTCAGAGTTCATCGTATCGGTAAGTTATGATTATACGGTGAGACTATGGGACGTCAAGACAGGTACCTGTAAGACCATGAGTGGTCACACTAGTTATGTATCATCTGTGGCTATATCCAGTGATTAAGAGTTCATCGTATCGGGAAGTGATGATAATACGGTGAGACTATGGGACGTCAAGACAGGTACCTGTAAGACCATGAGTGGTCACACACATTATGTATATGCTGTGGCTGTATCCAGTGATTCAGAGTTCATCGTATCGGGAAGTGATGATAAGACGGTGAGACTATGGGACGTCAAGACAGGTACCTGTAAGACCATGAGTGGTCACACTAGTTATGTATCATCTGTGGCTATATCCAGTGATTAAGAGTTCATCGTATCGGGAAGTAGAGATAATACGGTGAGACTATGGGACGTCAAGACAGGTACCTGTAAGACCATGAGTGGTCACACTAGTTATGTATCATCTGTGGCTATATCCAGTGATTAAGAGTTCATCGTATCGGGAAGTAGAGATAAGACGGTGAGACTATGGGACGTCAAGACAGGTACCTGTAAGACTATGAGTGGTCACACTAGTTATGTATCATCTGTGGCTATATCCAGTGATTCAGAGTTCATCGTATCGGGAAGTTATGATTAGACGGTGAGACTATGGGACGTCAAGACAGGTACCTGTAAGACCATGAGTGGTCACACTAGTTATGTATATGCTGTGGCTATATCCAGTGATTCAGAGTTCATCGTATCGGGAAGTTATTATAATACGGTGAGACTATGGGACGTCAAGACAGGTACCTGTAAGACCATGAGTGGTCACACTAGTTATGTATCATCTGTGGCTATATCCAGTGATTAAGAGTTCATCGTATCGGGAAGTAATGATAATACGGTGAGACTATGGGACGTCAAGACAGGTACCTGTAAGACCATGAGTGGTCACACTAGTTATGTATCATCTGTGGCTATATCCAGTGATTAAGAGTTCATCGTATCGGGAAGTAGAGATAATACGGTGAGACTATGGGACGTCAAGACAGGTACCTGTAAGACCATGAGTGGTCACACTAGTTATGTATCATCTGTGGCTATATCCAGTGATTCAGAGTTCATCGTATCGGGAAGTCATGATAATACGGTGAGACTATGGGACGTCAAGACAGGTACCTGTAAGACCATGAGTGGTCACACTAGTTATGTATCATCTGTGGCTATATCCAGTGATTCAGAGTTCATCGTATCGGTAAGTTATGATTAGACGGTGAGACTATGGGACGTCAAGACAGGTACCTGTAAGACCATGAGTGGTCACACTAGTTATTTATCATCTGTGGCTATATCCAGTGATTCAGAGTTCATCGTATCGGGAAGTGATGATAATACGGTGAGACTATGGGACGTCAAGACAGGTACCTGTAAGACCATGAGTGGTCACACTAGTTATGTATCATCTGTGGCTATATCCAGTGATTAAGAGTTCATCGTATCGGGAAGTAGAGATAATACGGTGAGACTATGGGACGTCAAGACAGGTACCTGTAAGACCATGAGTGGTCACACTAGTTATGTATCATCTGTGGCTATATCCAGTGATTAAGAGTTCATCGTATCGGGAAGTAGAGATAATACGGTGAGACTATGGGACGTCAAGACAGGTACCTGTAAGACCATGAGTGGTCACACTAGTTATGTATATGCTGTGGCTATATCCAGTGATTCAGAGTTCATCGTATCGGGAAGTAGAGATAATACGGTGAGACTATGGGACGTCAAGACAGGTACCTGTAAGACCATGAGTGGTCACACTAGTTATGTATTCACTGTGGCTATATCCAGTGATTCAGAGTTCATCGTATCGGGAAGTAATGATAAGACGGTGAGACTATGGGACGTCAAGACAGGTACCTGTAAGACCAAGAGTGGTCACACTAGTTATGTATTATCTGTGGCTATATCCAGTGATTCAGAGTTCATCGTATCGGGAAGTAGAGATAATACGGTGAGACTATGGGACGTCAAGACAGGTACCTGTAAACCAAGAGTGGTCACACTAGTTATGTATTATCTGTGGCTATATCCAGTGATTCAGAGTTCATCGTATCGGGAAGTGATGATAATACGGTGAGACTATGGGACGTCAAGACAGGTACCTGTAAGACCATGAGTGGTCACACACATTGTGTATATGCTGTGGCTATATCCAGTGATTCAGAGTTCATCGTATCGGGAAGTAGAGATAATACGGTGAGACTATGGGACGTCAAGACAGGTACCTGTAAGACCATGAGTGGTCACACTAGTTATGTATTCACTGTGGCTATATCCAGTGATTAAGAGTTCATCGTATCGGGAAGTAGAGATAATACGGTGAGACTATGGGACGTCAAGACAGGTACCTGTAAGACCATGAGTGGTCACACTAGTTATGTATATGCTGTGGCTGTATCCAGTGATTCAGAGTTCATCGTATCGGGAAGTCATGATAAGACGGTGAGACTATGGGACGTCAAGACAGGTACCTGTAAGACCATGAGTGGTCACACTAGTTATGTATTCACTGTGGCTATATCCAGTGATTCAGAGTTCATCGTATCGGGAAGTTATGATTAGACGGTGAGACTATGGGACGTCAAGACAGGTACCTGTAAGACCATGAGTGGTCACACTAGTTATGTATCATCTGTGGCTATATCCAGTGATTAAGAGTTCATCGTATCGGGAAGTTTTTATAATACGGTGAGACTATGGGACGTCAAGACAGGTACCTGTAAGACCATGAGTGGTCACACTAGTTATGTATCATCTGTGGCTATATCCAGTGATTCAGAGTTCATCGTATCGGGAAGTAATGATAATACGGTGAGACTATGGACGTCAAGACAGGTACCTGTAAGACCATGAGTGGTCACACTAGTTATGTATATGCTGTGGCTATATCCAGTGATTCAGAGTTCATCGTATCGGGAAGTGATGATAATACGGTGAGACTATGGGACGTCAAGACAGGTACCTGTAAGACCATGAGTGGTCACACTAGTTATGTATATGCTGTGGCTGTATCCAGTGATTCAGAGTTCATCGTATCGGGAAGTCATGATAAGACGGTGAGACTATGGGACGTCAAGACAGGTACCTGTAAGACCATGAGTGGTCACACACATTATGTATATGCTGTGGCTATATCCAGTGATTCAGAGTTCATCGTATCGGGAAGTAGAGATAATACGGTGAGACTATGGGACGTCAAGACAGGTACCTGTAAGACCATGAGTGGTCACACTAGTTATGTATCATCTGTGGCTATATCCAGTGATTAAGAGTTCATCGTATCGGGAAGTGATGATAATACGGTGAGACTATGGGACGTCAAGACAGGTACCTGTAAGACCATGAGTGGTCACACTAGTTATGTATATGCTGTGGCTGTATCCAGTGATTCAGAGTTCATCGTATCGGGAAGTGCAGATTAGACGGTGAGACTATGGGACGTCAAGACAGGTACCTGTAAGACCATGAGTGGTCACACACATTATGTATATGCTGTGGCTATATCCAGTGATTCAGAGTTCATCGTATCGGGAAGTGATGATAATACGGTGAGACTATGGGACGTCAAGGACAGGTACCTGTAAGACCATGAGTGGTCACACTAGTTATGTATCATCTGTGGTATATCCAGTGATTCAGAGTTCATCGTATCGGGAAGTGATGATAAGACGGTGAGACTATGGGACGTCAAGACAGGTACCTGTAAGACCATGAGTGGTCACACTAGTTATGTATCATCTGTGGCTATATCCAGTGATTAAGAGTTCATCGTATCGGGAAGTTATGATTAGACGGTGAGACTATGGGACGTCAAGACAGGTACCTGTAAGACCATGAGTGGTCACACACATTATGTATATGCTGTGGCTGTATCCAGTGATTCAGAGTTCATCGTATCGGGAAGTTATGATTAGACGGTGAGACTATGGGACGTCAAGACAGGTACTGTAAGACCATGAGTGGTCACACTAGTTATGTAACATCTGAGGCTATATCAGTGATTCAGAGTTATCGTATCGGTACAGTTAAGACTTAGACGGTGAGACTATGGGACGTCAAGACAGGTACCTGTAAGACAAGAGTGGTCACACTAGTTATGTATCATCTGTGGCTATATCCAGTGATTCAGAGTTCATCGTATCGGGAAGTGCAGATTAGACGGTGAGACTAATGGGACGTCAAGACAGGTATGTAAGACCATGAGTGGTACACTAGTTATGTAATGCAGTGGCTATAACAGTGATTCAGCGTTCATCGTATCGGGAAGTGATGATAATACGGTGAGACTATGGGAGTCAAGACAGGTACTGTAAGACCATGAGTGGTACACCTAGTTATGTATATGCTGTGGCTGTATCCAGTGATTCAGAGTTCATCGTATCGGGAAGTCATGATAAGA